>PVLA01012138.1:0-47055 GCA_004027455.1 Hydrochoerus hydrochaeris
CCCCTGCAGACCCACTCATTCCCTCCCCTGCAGACTACTCATTCCTTCCCCTGCAGACCCACTCATTCCCCCCCTGCAGACCCACTCATTCACTCCCCTGCAGACCCACTCGTTCATTCATTGCAGACCCACTCATTCATTCATCGGCAGACCCACTCATTCATTCACCTGCAGACCCATTCATTCACCTGCAGACCCACTCATTCACCTGCAGACCCACTCATTCGCTCACCTGCAGACCCTCTCATTCATCTGCAGACCCACTCACTCAACTGTAGACAATTTATTCACTCACCTAACTGTAGACCCACTCATTCATCTGTTTCACTGCAAACCAACTCATTCATTCAATTGTAGACTCACCCACCTCTGTCCCTGGGCACTGGCACACAGTAGGTGCCTCTTTGGAGCCTATTAAACTGCACTGAGCTTGGGGCCCTCGATCTCAGGGAGTCTCCTGGGACACCATCACTGGAACTGGAGACAGCCTCGCTGTAAATCCTTTCCAAGGAGGAGGAGAGGCCTCAGGGAGAGAGTCCTGTGGCAGGAGGATGGAAAGGTCAGGGGACTTTTACAGATGCTTCAAAGGCAAGAGCAGCCCTGGGCAAGCTGGCAAATAAAGGCTGCATCCTATTCCTGAGACCCAGGTACGTCACATAAGCATTTCTGTTATACTTCATTGAAGTCCAAAGGTTTAAGGACCTACTGGGAGACACTGTGGTAAGAGCCTGCCCTCTAGGGGAGCCTCTTTCTGCAGACAGCCTCATGAGAGGCTGCCTGGCAGCTGTTTTGGTGTAGGTCTAGAATGGTCCCCAAGGCTTCATGTGCTCAGAAGTGGGGCTTTTGGAAGCTGATTAGCTGTACTCACCAGTGGGTTCATTCATTGAGTTCACACTTGAGTGCCGTTAGAAGCTAGGTCCTGGCTAGAGTTGGGTTGCTGGGGTGTGACCCAGAAGGGGTGTTCTTGTGTGTGACTCCTCTCATCTTCCTCTGCTTCCTGGTCACCATAACACAACCAGCTTTCTCCCCAAGGCCTTCCTGCCATGCCATTTCCACCTGGAGCCAGATGACCATGGACTGAATCCTCCAAAACTGTGAGCCAAGAAAAAGCCTTCCTCCTTAGGTTACAGTATGGCGTGTTTTGTCCTGACAATGGGGAAGCGATGAATGCATCCTCCTTCTCTGACCTTGGAGCTCTTGTAGCACCTGCAGGGAGTCCTGGGTTCTGGTAGCGCCTATGCATACCAGAGCATGTACCACTGACTTGCAGTGGTGCTGTCCCTGGAGACACGAATATTCTCCAGTCATTCCTGGTTGGTTCCTTGCCGTCACCTGTGACCCCCTAGAGCACCCACTCTCCTTTGGGAAATCCACTGCTATTCTCAAGTCCCACAGATACATGGAGAACAGCTGCCCTTTTGACCTCGCATGGCCCAACCCACGCTGTCATCTTGGCCCCACATCCTGGCCCAAGCACAAGCTCACCTGATGTGGCTTCCTCTTGGGGTCCCTCTGGGGGGCTGTGCATCCAGAGCAGAGCCCTCAGCCCCTGCTCCCTGGTGGAGTGACAACCTTCATGGTCCAGCTGCGAGGCTGCCATGGCCTGCCAGGCTCTGGGCTGCACAGGGAGGCATCCTGAGGGGTGCACAGGCAAAGGCAGAAACACGATCCTCGCAGAGGCCCCTGGGATGGGGCAGGCAGGGGCTGTGGTGGGCGGGCAGACTGGGCTCCCTTCCCAGGGGGAGATTAAGTATTTCTTCACATCCTCATTTGTTTAACACTCATCTCCTCAAAAACCCTACAAGAACCCCATTAGTAATAGCTAATATTTATTTAGTTCTCCGAGACAGGGTCTGGGCTAAGACGTTGACATGGATTAGTTCATTTCATTTTTAGCAAATCTGGAGAAAGCTCTTGTTTTTTCTCTATAATCAAGAAGAGAGCAATGGTGCTGGGAGAGGAGAGAGAATGTGGCCAGGTACTGTAGCCCTGCAGGACGGTGTCCTGTACCCACGCCAACCACAGCGAGGCCCAGGAGAGTCTCTCGGTACCCCTGGCCAGCCATGTGGCACCCAAGCCGCAGGCACTCTGGGGGAGCTGGCTGCCACACGGACCTGGAAGGCCCACTGTGAGGCGTGCTCCAGCCGCTGACAGTAGCAGAGGCACTGGGAATCCTGGGGTTCGCACATCACTGGAGGACGGGAGCAGGAGTCAGCCAGAGGGAGGCCTGGGGACCTGGGCACCCAGCGCAACAGTCTGGGTATGTGTCATGCCAAGGAATTTCCCACTCACATGTGTGAGGGAGTTTAACCCACACCACGGTGCTGTGCCATGTGCTACAGACTCATTTATGGAGGGTAAAGGGGACTTAACCTGAGCAAGCTCAGGTGCAAAGGTGCAGTAGAAATCTCCACGCGGAAGGCAAGGTGCCCCCAGGCGTAGCCGTCTGGAGCAGCGCTGGGCTTTGCTGCCTGTTCTGGGCTGACCGCGCCTGGACTCTTTACCTGCAGCTCCTCCTGCCCCCCAGCCAGATGCCCCTGTGCACACAGCACGCTCAGGAGACAGCACCTCTGAGAGGCGGACACAGTGCCCAGGGCTAAGCCAGGCCCACCCCTGCGATGCCCACACTCCTCACTACCTGAGGAGTGGGAGACCCTTCCTCTGCCCCAGCTCCTTACAGAGCAAGGCGGACCCGAGGCTGCCCAGCGGCACCTAGGAGGTCAATCGGCGTCCTCCCAGCAGACTTTAGCACCGGTTCTCAGCTGGCGGCCCTGCTCACCCCAGGGGAGAGGGAAGGGAGACCCGTCCCAGGATTTACGCAGCCTTTTCCTCCACAGGGCCCCGCGCCACACAAATCCCATCAGCCTAGCCTTTTATGTACTGATTACCGTGGTTTGGGAAACATTTCAAAATTAGACAAGCATTAGCTTAGCTTATAAAATTAAAAATAAACTGTAACAGCTTTAATGAAGTTGTATTAAATGCCAGGCCTAATAATACCTCACATTTCTTTAGTACTTTATAGCTTTAAGCATACTTTTAAATCATTTTCTGACTTGTATAATTTTAAGGACAACCTCATCTGGCAGGAGCGTGAGTTGCTGGTGTGTCCCTCCCAGGGATGGCTGGTGGCCAGGAGGGGACAAAGCCGAGACCCCTGGGGTCCCAAGAGAGGCCCTGGGTCTGCCACGCAGGCTGCTGCGCTGTTGCCCCTTCCCCATCCCTCTTGGGACTTGGCCCTGACTGCCCGCCACTTCCTGCTTCCTCAGGCCATGGTGGGGGGGGTCCCACCTGGGAGACCTGGGAGCACAGGGATGTCAGTGGCACCACTGTCACTCTGACCCCAGTGGAGAAAACTCAGGTCCTCAGGCCCTGGGGTGCAGCGGGGCTGGTGGAGCATAGGCTTGGAGCTGTGGGTCCCTCCCCATCCCTGTCTCCACCTCTCAGAGACCACATCTTCCCGGGTGAAGTGTCAGTGACCTGCACACCTGCCACATCTGGGGGACAAGAGAGCCAGAGGAACCAGGCAGCCCCAGCCTCTAGCGACTGCAGAAGGAGGCTTGGGCCAAGCCACGCTGGGCAGGGGTCGCGAGGTCCCTCAGCATCCTCTGCTCCCCGCTGGTCCTGTGTCCGCCTCTGTGGTGTGGGGGTGCTGACCCCCAGGGGCCCAAGTTCAGCCCTCTCTGTTCCTCCTTCCAAGGACAAAGGCAGCGGACCTCAGAGAACCTCAGGGATGCTGGGACGTTGAGACTGGCAGGGAGGAGAAGGACAAGGACAAGCTGAGGACAGCACCGTGGAGACCTGGCTGGGGAGAAGCCCAGGAGGACAGAGAGTTTGGCCTCTCCTCCCCTCTTGCCTGGGATTCTTTTGTAGGAAGAGACCCACTTACCCGAGGGCGGCTGGCACCTGCCCCGCCATTGCCCTTCTCTGCGCTCAGCTTGTGCACCAAGCTGTTACGATTTATGTGTAGACGTCTCTCTAAGGCCTCAAGAGGTCACAGGCAGAACCTTTGGGAGGTGCTTGGCTTATAGGAGCTGATAGTTGACTGGCTATTAGGAGCAGGGGGCCTGTCACAAGAGGCCATCACTGGGGGCGCAGCCAGGAACGTGACAGATCCTTCCCTGGCTCCCCCTCTCCCTCATTTTCCTGCTGCCCTGCCCGGAGCACCTCCCTCTAGCTCAGGTCTTCCTCCATGGCTTACAACGTTTACAAGCTGTGAGCCAAAGAAACCCTCTCTCCCTTAAACTGTGCTGGGCATTGCCTCTCAGTGACGAGACAGTGATAGGACACGGGACATGGGCATTTCTGCTGGAATTTCTGCCTTTTTCCCATAAAAGATTTTCTTTGCACTAATGACACACATTCTTACTCTCTAGACCCTGGGAGCCTCTGACCAAATTTCTAATCTCAAGTTATCTACTCGTATATGTTTTGGACTGTGTAAGCAACACAAAGTCCTCTCAGTCCTCAGGAGGCACACTCTGCCAGTTGTAACGCTGCAGCTAAATATTATAATTATGAAAGTGTCTTCAGTCTTTTGGGTATAATAACACACTACAATATAATAGACTTTTTAGTATAAAGGTAAAACAGGCTAATATAATTTGTTTATATTGCGGATAAACGATTCAGAAGAGGGCTTCAAAATATCTGTGTAATTATGTAGGTGGGGAAGCAATGTTTTAATCCATATCAGAATATAGATTTATTTTAGTTTGTTACAAGTACTTAGCAAATGCCATCTGTTTGATAATTCTTGCCACCTCTGGATCAATGCAGTCTTCACAGCAGCAGGATAAGTATATTTGAAAATAAATTTCAAGTAAGAGTAACTTTACCACTGTATTGTCAGAGTGTAAGTCAACCAAACTGATGATTGAACTCTAAAATAATGTCGAGAAGTCTCCAGCTTCCCATGTTTGATGACTGAAAATATTATATATACCTTAAAATTTCCTACTGATTTTTTCCATAAAATACATTTAGTCTTTTATTCATTCTTCTTAGTGTCTTGGTTACTTTTCTCTTGTTGCTGAGACAAAATACCCCACTGGTATTTTGAAAATTAAGAAAGGAAAGGTTTATTTAGCTCACAGTTTGTGGAGGTTTCAGTCCATAATCATCTGACTCCAAGGCAGGGTGGCATGGCACAGGGGCAACTGTTCAAGGTGAAAGAAGATAGCAAAGCTGGGAGCAAAAATGGGGAGAGCCAGCCTCTTTTCCTCCCTTACACTGTAAGCGTAGGGGGGGGGATCCCTGTAGGGAGCTGTTGCCCTCCCACCATCTCCTGCCCTTCTCTTGCACAGGCTCAGGATGTGGCCCCCTGCTGAATCACTTAAACTTCTAAACTTCTCAAGTTGATACAATGTATCAGCCATTACAATCCACTCCCTCTTCAACTTGGCAACCTGACACATTTCTTTACAGCAGTCTCCAGATACAAAGACATGCTTATTCTGATCATTTCACAGCTTGAACCTTGTGACACAGGTTTAATCACGCTTAAGAACCAGTATTGTTTATTAACAATAATTACGTTAGAACCATAACACTTGGGGTTTTTGTTTTGGTCTGTAACTATCACCATTTTATATGTAAATTAACTTTCTATGTAGGACAACCTTAGGCTAAAAGAGAAGTCTAAAGATGCTTCCCTACCCCCTCCGCCCATCTCCCTATTATTAAATCACACAGAGGAGGATGCCAGTGAACAATACTGATCCATTAGTACTATTCAGATCTGAGATTTTACCTAGTGCCTTTCTCCACCCCAGAACCCCAGCGGGGGGTCCACACCACACCCAGGTGCCAGATCTCCTGAGGCTCCTCTGGGCAGCGGCAGTTTCTCAGACCAGTGTGACAGGTTGGAGGAGTGCTGGTCATGAAACAGCCTTCCAGTGGGCTGTGTCTGGTGGTGTTCCCTTGCTAGACGGGGTCCTGGATTTGCAGAAAATGCTGAAGAGCTCAGTGCCATGTTCCCCACATTCGAATAAGCCTACGCGCTGCCCCAGGACCTGCGCTGCTGGTGCTGACCAGCCCCTCTGTGGAGCCCTCATTCACCCGGTTTTCATGCCTGTCTGGACGGGAGGTCACGGGCTGCAGCCTGGGATTGTGAAGAGGAGGGTTCCACACCTGTGCCTAATCACTCAGCCTCTGTGTAAGTTATCCGAGATTCCCCTGTGGAGCTCCGTCCTCCCTTCCCAAGCGCTGAGATCCACATGGATGCCTGGATGTTTATTTTATGTGGCAGATTATAACCCAACACTGTTAAATTTGTTGATGAAAATGTTCTAGCTCCTCCCGTGTCCCTTTGTTGTGTCCCTTTAGTGTGTGTGTGAGTGTGTGTGCGCACTTCCTTACCTCCTGTGCATCTCCTAGTCCCAGAATCAGATATTTCCCCCACGAAATCCCGGTTCCTTTATGGAATGTGGCCTTAGAAACTATGGTCTGGATTCTAATCTTCTATTGCTACTGGGCTGCCCTTGTTCCTGGAGAACACAGACATGCACGTGTGTTGGCTACATGTCTATGTAACGTGAATAAATACTCCTGCCTGTGGCCTCTGTATTCATGTTCACTTAAATAAGTGTCACATGGTTCCTTCCAACGCTGACCTGTTTCCACGTGTACCATTCTAGCTTCTTCCCCTGCTCATGCTCCTGGGAGAATTCTTTCCTTAATTGTTCCATTTCAAAATATGTAGTTAGTGCTTCCAGAATTGCTTATGCAGGGTCCAGTGGGGTCAGCTATACCAACATGGGCACAGTACTTGTCCAGAGTTGCTTTTATCTTCAGTCTGAAACTCTACCCGTTTCCAAAGTTTGTAGTCAGCATGTTTCTCGCCCACTTCCTCCACAGAGGCTGCGCCATGCACCGAGATACGTTTATATACGTTGAGGCTCATCTTTGTCCTACCAAGGGCTATGGGTTTTGGGAACTGCACGGTCACATCTCTGTTGTAACTGTACCACACAGTAGTTTATTAAGAATATCGGAGGCTCCCCAGCTCGCTCTTCATCTTCCCTCCTTCTGTTAGCTTTCCCAGTGCTGAGACAAAAATCTCTGATACATACACCTCAAGGGGAAAATGGTTCCCGTGTGTTCAGTCCCTGGCTGGCTGGTCCCGTCACTGTGGGTCGGAGGTGAGTGAGAGCCTCACAGCAGAAAGAAGGGTGTGGTGGACAAAGCTGTTCGCCTCACGATGGTCAGCAAGCAGGCGACAGGAAGAGTGGCCTCCCAGTGACCCCCTGCCCAGTGATCCACCTTCTCCGGCTGGGACTCCTTGCTCACAACACCCTCAGCTAGGAACATGAGCAGACGCCTCCACTGGGGAGTACAGCACTGCCACCACCCAGCTTCCCTCCAGAAAACCCTTGGTCCAGTCAGATGGATGGTTAACTGGCAACTCCCTGATACAGCCGCCGATACAGCCACTGTGTCTGTAGTCTCGCCTGTCCCAAACTACCGTATAATAGAACATGCAGCGTGAGGAGGGACTTTCAAGCCGAGTTCTTTCGCCAAGCTACGTGCATTTGCAATCTCACCATGTCTCTCCGTGCCTCAGTGATTTCTTTGTGTCGATGAATAATACAATATTGAACAGACAGACAGCCCACAGTGGACTCACTGTTTCACTTGCAATTCTAGGTCTCGGTGCTAGGGATAATGCTGCTGGAAGTGTTAGCAAGAGGGTTCTATCTGCTCGGGTGTAGACAGGAATTTTCAAATCAGTCAGGTGAAATAAGAATGCTATAGTTACAATGTGTTCGGCTTTTCAAGAAACTCCCAGACCACCTTTCCAAGTGGCCCTATGGTTCTCCTTTCTGCCCAGTAACTGCTGTGAGCTCATGTGCCTTAGTCCTGCCCCAAATCGGTGTCACTGTGTACTTTCTTAGTCGCTGTATTGTGTGTGCTGACTCCCTGATGGTCTCCCCTTGTAATTCTTTAATACAAATCCCTTTTGTGGCCTATTTTTCATATATGTATTTTTCCTCATGATGTGTCTGTTCAGATACTTTAAACATTCATTAGTTGGATTTTTTCCCATGTTGTTGAGTTTGAAGAGCTGGGTCTTTTGAATTTTAGGCACAAGCTCTTATCACCTTTGCTTTTGGCAAATATTTCCTCCCTGTCTGTGGCTGGCCCGAACCCTGTCTCTCAGAGAACATGCTTTTCCCTGTAAGAGAAACTTACTGATTTCTTCTTCTTCCCTACATTATGTTTTTCTAGTCACATTTAAAAAAGCACCACCAAAATCCAGACCACATATAATTTTTTGTAGGCCAGCTCCTCCTTTTTCTGCTTAGCTATGTAATTTTTCTTTGAGATCTATTATTTCTTTTGAGCTAATTTAGGTCTATATCTAGGTGTCTTTGCTAAAAAAATATAGACGGCCAACTGCCGCACACACCTGGCTGGAAAGGCTGCCTGGTTTATACTAAACTGCCTTTGCCTCTCCGTCAGAGATCAACCGGCGCAGCCTCTGCGGCTTCAGACTCTGCCCCATTGATCTCTGCGTCTCTGCTTTTGTCCACGACACTTTCCTGATCACCACGGCTTTAGAGTTAAGCTGTGAAATCGGGGGCTGCAGAATCCTCCGGCTTTGTTCCGTGGGGCTTTTCTGTGCATTCTGCTTTCTCACGTAAACTTCAGGATCAGTTTGTCAGTATCTAAAGAATGGTTTTCCGGGGCTGTGGTTTGCATCCTATCGGAGCTGAAGGTTATTAGAGACACACGAATTCTCAACTCCTCTGAGTGTTTCCCTCCAAGGACGCCGAATTTGATTCATTTACTGCTCGATGTTTGGCAGTTTCCCTCCTATGGGTCTCAGGCGTGTGTTGTTAGGTTTATACCTAAACGGTTCATGCATTGCTGCTGTTATTAATAATACTCTTTTAAAACTTCACATTGCAATGGCCTCTTTCTTGAATAAAGGAAAAATTGACTTTTGCATGTGACACTTGGTCCTACGGTCTTGCTCTCATGGCTTATTATATGTTACACAGGCCCTGCTCTTTGTCCCATGGCTTTTATTATTGTTGATACTGTAGGTTTATTGAGTTAACTAATAGTATACTTTAATGTTTAATTCTTGTTATACATAACTCTGGAGCCTATTCAAAAGATCCACTTCTCACTGTGTGAGAGCTGGCTGCTTGCATCTTGCTGTTTCGTTTCATCTAAATATGAAATGTGTGGGCAGGTACAGGTGCTCCTGTCCTGCACTTCCATGTCAGTGTCTTTGAGCCCAGCAGTGATCACCCCGCGTTATTTTAACCCAGACGATTGATGTCTTCTTTCTTTTTTGAGTTATTTAATTACGGGTTCATGAATATTAAAAGTTTTTTTTTTAAGAACTAACTTTTATCTTTGTTAATTTTCCCCATTGTCTTCCCGGCTGAATTGCATTGATTTCTGCTGTGCATATTACTGTTTATTTTCTCATTCTTGCTTTACCTTAACTTTCACTCCTTTTTCTTGCTTAATGTGTAAACTTTGATGATTGATTTTAGATCTTTCTTAATTTCTATGATCAGCGTTTAACTATGTCATTTTCCTTCTGCTGACTCGTTTCTTTACATTTAACACATTTTCCCCGCTTTCTGTTGCCACTCTTTTATTTTGTTCTGTATTTACATTTTGGATTTCTTGTATAAGTGAAGCGTGTTATATTAAGCTTGTGTGCCTGATTTATTTCAGTTAATGCTACGCCCTCAGGGCGTGTTCATTTTCACACAGAGGACTCAAGCTTATCCTTCTTTATGGCAGTGTAGTACTCCATTACATGTAAGTACCACATTTTCTTTATCCATTCACCTGTGGATCCACTTTGGGTAAGATTTAGTTGTCACGACTGGTGCTGCTCTCAGCGTGGGTGTGACTGTGCTACTCTGCTATGATGTATTTAACTATTTTAGGGAGACACGTATAAGTGGAAAACCTGGATCAAAGGAAACTCTAGTCTTAGTTTGTTGAGGAATCTCCACACTGACCTCCCTGGTTCCTGCTCCCATGGACAGTGAAGAAGAGCTCCTGCCCTCCCTGCAGACCTGCCGTCACTGGCGTTATGTGCTGTTTTAGGATGGCCACTCTTTCCGGGTGAGATTGAGGCTCAGTGCTGCACTAACACGCACTTCCCTGGTGGTCAGCAATATGGACATTTCTTCCCATGCCATTGGCCATCTCCATTCCCTCTTTCAGACCTATCTGTTCCTTGCAGGTTGACTGCATTGTGATTGGGTCTTTTATGTGGGGGCAACTATTCGTTTTGAGTTCTTCATATATTCTACATGTTAGTCTTTTGACTGACAGATAGCTGCAAAACCTCCTTCCTTCCGTAGTCTGTCTCTTCACTCTATTTGCTGATTCTTTTGTTGTACATAAGCTTTAAATTGGTGTGATCACATCTGTTGATTCATAGCACTATCTTCTATGCAATTGGAATTCTATTCAAAGACTCCTTGCCTATTACTGACTTCCAAAGCTTTGCCTATTTTATTTTCCAGCAATTTAAATGTTCCCATTTTAACTTTTAGTTTTCTGTTTCATTTTGACTTTATTACATGGTAAGAAGAGTGATTCTGGTTTGTGCTTTTGCATGCAGACAGCCAGTTTTCCCATTAGCACTGATTAAAGAGGTTGCCATTCCTCCGGTCTACGTTTCTGGGCTCTTTGTCAAAGATGAAATAGTTGATTGTGTTTGGGTGGTTTCTGTATGCTCGATTCTGTTCCAATGATCCAGGAGGGGGACCAAGGGGTGGAGGGAATGGGAAAGGAGGGGACAAAAAGCGATAAAAAAGAGTGACATTCATACACCAACTCCTCACAAGGAATCCAATCAGTACACACTGCAAATCATGACGTGTACTAATAAAAATAAAAGCTGAAAAAAAGAGAAAAAAATTGTTGTTATATATTTTTCCTTAGTTCAAAATTATCTTAAATTACCCTGCTAGTTTTTTTTATCCATGTGTTATCTAATATCCAAATATTTCAGGGAGCAGCTCTCTTTCTATTGGTGATTTCTGGCTCAATTATGTTGTTTTCTGTCACTAGTCTGAGTTCTTGTGTTTTAAGTGCTCTTTTGTGACCTTATGGCCAGAAATGTGGCCTCCTCTGGTGACTGTCGCTGTGCACCGGAGAGGAGGGCGCTCTCTGCTGTAGTTGGGAAGAGCGTTCCGTACATGCTAACGTCGTCCAGCCCACGGATGGCGCTGCTCAGATCACCTGTGCGTCTAATGATTTTCTGCCTGTTTGATCTATCAGTTGCCGGCAGAGAGGTGCTGAAGGCTTCCAGTGTAATAACAGATTTGTCCATTTCTTTTTTTGCTTTTTACGTGGTGCATTTTGACACTCTGTTGGGTACACACACTGTTAAAATTGCTGTTTCCTTACAGAATTGGCTCCTTTATCATTACGGAAAGCCACCCTTTATCCTTGGTCATTTTTCTTGCTTAGAAACCTGTATTCTCTCAAATAGTACCGGGACTCTAGCTTTCTTTTAATTAGTACTAAAGTAGCAATATCATCTCCATTCCTTTTATCTTAACCTGTCTAAAACTTTACATGTAAAATAGCTGCATCCTGCATAATATATGCTTAGCTCCCGTGCTTTTAAAAATCCAAGTTGCCAGTTTCTGTGTTTCAATTTCTATATCAGGCCATTCACATGCATAACATTGCATTATTATGTCAACAGCCACTGTGGTTGTATTTAATAACACTTCTGCCGTTTTATTTAAACTTCCCTTCTTCCTCCGTCTTTTCTGCTTTACACTGGGCATTCTGTAAGATTCCATTTTATCCCTCCTCTATTTGTACACCACATTCTTAATCATACGTGTGAGCGTGGCTGTCTATAGTGGAATATTCACTGCACATTTGTGAGTGTTCAATGTCCACTTTCACACAGCACCATTCTGCCTCCTGTGTGGTGTGATTTTAACGTATTTGTATTATTGCATATTTTTTTTGAAGGTGGTAAAATACAACAGAATAAGACAGAACAAAGCCAATCAAGACAATGCAGTGAAATTGGTACAGAACTTCACGGCAGGTCACTGGGATAACAGTAATAGGTACCACAGTATATCTTGTTATCTTCACAATAGTTGTCCATTCAATCAGGTATAGCAAATCAAACCAAAACCAGAACATTATAAAACCTATCAAAACAGAATATTGAATAGAGCAAAACCATCAATCAGAGCAAAGCAACACAGTGAAATCAATATTTGCCTTCAAAGAGATGGTAGAAGGAAATCCCCCTATTTGCTATATTGCATATGGTCACCCTCCCAAGAGATGCTCACACCTCTGGCTCCCATTTGCTAGCTGCGGGTGGTGGTGGGATGTTTGATTCTCAGCCCGCACACTGATAGGCTCACGGCTGCCTACCGGGGAGGCGAGCAGGTTACTTTCTCGCCCAGCGCCCTAAGTTCCAACATGGCAGGGTCTCGGGAGACGCTGGCTGGTTCTCTCCCTGGGTCACCCACCACTCACTCGAGCCACGGCTGCTTACCAAGGAGGCAAGCAGATTGCTTTGTTGCCCAGCACCCTAAGTTGTATTACTGCATGTTAACACTACAAAATATTGGGTTTCACCTGATACTTCCACACATTCACGTGAACTACCTTGGTCGTATTCGTCGCCCATTTGTACTGGCTTTCCTGCTCAGCTCTCTCTTGCTCCCACTCTTCTGCATAAGAGCATTCTCCCTTCTGTTTCCATGTCTTCTGTTGTTTGTAATTTAGAGTCCATGTGTTAGGGCAACTTGATTTTTATCTTTCTGAGTCTGGTTCATTCTTCTTAACAGAATGCCCTTGAAAACAGCAGACCCACCCTTCCTCAGGGCCCAGTACACTCTGCTGTGTGTCTAGATCACACCCTCCTCATTCATCGTCCAGCCATGGCTGTTACAGCAGCACAGCACAGGCTGATTCCATCTCTCGCACGCTGTGGCTTGTGCTGTAGTGAGCATGAGGGTCCAGATATCTTTGTGGGGTGGTGACTCGCATTCCTTCGGGTGTATACTGAGCAGGACAGCATGGCTGTATGTTAGTGTTAGTTTTAGGTTTTGGGGAAATCTCCATAGTGATTTTCATAATGGATGTGCTAATTCACATTCCACTAGTAGCGCAGAATTCCCTTTCTGCATATCCTTGCCAGCATTTAACAGTTTTTGCATTCTTCACGATAGTCACTCTGCCTGGGATGAGATTGAATCTCATTGTAGCTCTGATTTACATTTCCTTAGTAACTAAAAATGCTGAAATGCCTTCCATGATGGTGTGAACCTGTAATCCTCACACTTGGGAGGCTGAGGCAGGAGTTTCATTGCAAGTTTGAGACCAGCCTGGGCTACATAGTGAGCTCTGGGCCAGCCTCAACCGCGTAGCGAGATCGTCTCAAAAAAAAAAACAAACAAACAAAAAAAAAAGACAAAGATGTTGAGTGATTTGTAATATACTTATGTGGTGTGACAAAAACTACGGTGAAATTTAAAATTTTGAAAATATTGTAGTGAACACCACATTGCTATTAATCCCCCCATAACATACTTCCTTATTTCCAGCACGTTTTTGCCACTTTTTGAAGCAGTTTTGGAAAACTTATTCCTAGTTTGTTTTCAGTTACACTGTCTTGGCTGCTTTGAAGTCCTGAATTATTTCAAAAGGTTGATTTTGGTGATCAGTTTGGTGGTCAGTTTGGTGGTCTTCCTGTGGAGAAGACCACAGGAACCCACATTGTACAGGATTTTTGGTGAACAGTGGATGAGGACATATTATGGTGTTTTTATTTGAAGGAAATTTCTATAAATCTTTAGAACTGATGAGACAGTGAGGCAGCAGTGAAAACACACACACACACACACACACACACACACACACTTCCAGAATCACCTCAGAAGGTGGCAAGAAGGTAGGATAA
Source organism: Hydrochoerus hydrochaeris (assembly GCA_004027455.1). Lineage (NCBI taxonomy): Eukaryota > Metazoa > Chordata > Mammalia > Rodentia > Hydrochaeridae > Hydrochoerus > Hydrochoerus hydrochaeris. Next base: position 13,931 of record PVLA01012138.1, read on the forward strand.
TTGTATTCGAACTGTGTGTTTGGAGGGGGCATTAATGCCCATGTGTCTTTTACTGTAATAAATATTTTTATTTAAATATTCATGGTTTACTCCAGCATACATATAGGACCAAATACTGTCTGCAAATACTGATAATTTGATTTTGTACTTTTCTATTTATAATCCCTTTTTTTTCTTTCTCTTGACTGCTTGTTGTGATAAAAATTCTGCGTACTCTTGAATAGGAGCAGTGAAGTTGAATGTCCTTGTCTCATTTCTAATTTTAGGGACCAGTGGTGTTGAATGCTTTTTCACATATTTGTTTGCTGTTTGTTGAGTGTATGTTCATCTCAGGTGCCCATTTTTGGGTTGAGTCTTTAAATTTAGGAAACCTTATTTTTTCAGTTCTTCATATGTTCTATATATTACTCCTTTGTCTGAGGAATAACTGGCTAAAATTTTTCCCCACTCTGTTGGTGATTTTTTTTTTTTTTTGCTATACAAAAGCTTTTAATAAGATGATATCCTAGTTGTTGATTCTCTGTAATCTGTGAGATTGGGTTTTATTCCTGTTTGCCTACATCAGTGTCTTTAAGAATTCTGTTCTCTCTTCTGGCAGATTTAGTGTTTGTATTTTAATATGTTTCTATTTTCAATTTTAATGGATCTTTGATCCATTTCAATTTTAGTTTATTTAGTGGGTGGTGGGAGCCAGGGGTCTGGATTTAGTCTTTGGCATGTGGAGAGCCAGTTTTTCCAGCACCATTTATTAAGGAGGCTTCCTTTCTTTCTTCTAGTAAACATGTTTGACCCTTTTGTCAAAGATAAGGTGAGGAGTGTGTTCGGAGTTGTTTCTGTATCTTCTGTTCTGTTCCACTGATTGTCAGGTCTGATTTTCCCTTGCTACAATGCAATTCTTCTCACAGTCGCTCTGTAGAATAATTTCAAGTTAGGGACCGATGTCCCTTGCATTGCCTTTGTGACCCAGAATTATTTTTGCTATTCTAGATCTCTTATTGTTCCAAACAAATACTAGAAAAGTTTTCTCTAGTTCCAAGAAATATGGTAATGGCATTTTACTCGAGGTTGCATTAAACCCATGTGACAATTCTGTGAGTATGGCCATCTTCACTGTGTTGGTTCTTCCTACTCAAGAACAAAGGATAGTTTTCCATTTTTTGAAACCCTTTTTGATCTCCTTTTCTTTAGAGTTCTGTAGTTTTCAGTGCAGAAATCTCCTTCCTTCATAAGATTACCTCCTAGGTATTTTGTTCTTTCTGAATGCTATGTTGAAAGGTGTTGCTTCCCTAATTTCTCTCTCAGTGAGTTTGTCATTTGTACATAGAAATGCGATTTATTTTTGAGTGTGACTTTGTATCCAGCCACACTACTGAATTTGATTATTAAAACTAGGAGTCTTTTGGTGGAGTTTGGGGGTCTTGTATGTAGAGTACTGCTTTAACTACAAATAAGGAGTTTAACTTCTCTATTCCTTTTCTTTTTTCTTTGTTTTTTCTAATTGCCCTCATTAACATACTCAGAACTACATTGAATAGGAACAGTGACAGTGGACAGCCTTATCTTGTTCCTGATTTTAGAATGAAAGCTTTAAGTTTTTGACCATTTAATATGATATTGGATGTTGGTTTGTCATAAATTACTTATATCAAATTGAGGTAAAGATGATCTATCTTCAATTTTCTGTAGGGTTTTATCATAAATGAGCATTGGACTTTGTGAAATGATTTTTCGGCATCTACTGGTATGATCATGTGATTTTTGTCTCTGGCTCTGTCTATGTGGTGTATACACCTATTGATTTGCACATGTTGAACTATCCCTACATCCCTGGAATGTCTTATACTTGGTCACAGTGTATAATGTTCTTAATGATTCACTGCATTCTGTTTGTCAGCATCTTATTGAGGACTTTTGTGTCTATGTTCATTAGGGAGATTGGCTTGTAGTTCTCTTTTTTGGTTGGATCTTTCTCTGATTTTCATATCAGGGTAATACTTGTTTTCAGGAATGACTGGAAGTATTGCTTCTCTTTCAATTTCATTAAAGTGTTTGAGAAATAATGACATTAGATCTTCTCTAAATTTCTTGTAGAATTCAGAAGTGAAATCATCAGGGCCTGGGATTTTTTATTAGTAAGTTTTTAATAATATTTTCATTTTTATTGACTGATATCAGTTTATCTAAGATTTTTATAACTTCTTGATTCATCTTTGGTAACTCATGTCTATCTAGGAATCTGTTCATTTATTCAATATTTTCCATTCTATTTGAATAAAGGTCCTCAAAGTAAGGATTGATAATCTGCTTTTCCACTGGATCCATCATGATTTCACCTTTTTCAATTCTAATTGAATGAATTTCAGTCTTTTCTTCATTTTTTGGATGAGATTGGCTAAGGGTTTACCAGTTTTATGTAACATTTTAAAGAATCAACTCTTCCATTTTTTTTCACAGTATTTATTTTTTAGTCTCAGTTGCATTAATTTCCACCCTGATGTTTATAATTTCCTCCCTCATCTGAGCTTTGGCCTGGACTTGTTCTTTTTTTTCCCTAGAACTTTGAGGTTCAGCATTGGGTTGTTTATGAGCTCATTCTGTTTTCCTGACATGAACATTCACTACTATACATTTCCCTCCAAGGATTCCTTCCATTGTGTCCCATAAGTTCCAATACAGTATGTCAGCATTATCATTTAATTGTCAATACTATTTATTCTTTAATTTCATCTCTGATTCATTACTTCTTCAGGGAGGTTGTTATTTAATTTTCATGTTTTTATGGAGTTTTGTGGTTTCCTTTATCACTGGTTTCCAATGTCACTGCACTATGGTCTGATAATAAGCATGGCATAATTGCAGTTCCTTCACATGTATTTAAGCATGTTGTTATTGGCTGGTGTGTGGTCTACTTTGGAGAATGTCCCATACGCAGCAGAGAAAAATGTGTGTTCTGATGTTGTGGGGTGGGACACACTTTAGACATCTACTAAGTCCATTTGTACACAGCTTTGGTTCAGTTCTGATTATTACTTTTTTGATTTTTTTGTCTAATTGTTGTTCCTTCTATTGGTGACAGTAGGGTATTAATGTTCCCCATTACAATTGGGACAGAACTTATTTGATTTTTCATGTCTATTAATGTTTGTGTTATATAGTTGTGTGCACCAGTACTTGATGTAAATATATTTACGATTGTTCTCTCTTCCTTCTGGGATTTTCCCTTAGCAAGTATGTAGTGACCTTTTCTGTCTCTATTGATCAGTCTTAACTTTGAGTTCACTTTGTCCGCAAATAGTATAACTAACCCTGCTTTTTTCCAGGCTCCTGCCACATGGAGTCTGTTTTCCATTCTTTGACTTTCAGTCTATGAAATGCTTTTCTAGTTTAGTGTATTTCTCATGTGCCGCATATGGTTGGATCTTGTTTATTGATCTATTCTTCTGGTCTGTTTCTTTTTGATTGTCAAATTGATACTGTTACATTGATAGTTGTAACTGGCATGTATTCATTTATGCTTGTCATATTATTTTCCTGCTGATGGCTCACTGTGTTTCCCCTCTGTTTAATTGTTTGCCTGGCCTGGTGGCTTTTTTCTATTGATGATCTTGGAATTGTGGTCTTCATTATCACTTTACAAAATACCCTTCACAACATTTTGTAGAGATGGTTTGGTGGTCATGTATTTCTTCAGTTGTTCTTTGTCATGCAAATATCTTATTTCTCCATTTATTTTGAAAGACAGTTTTGCAGGTTACAACCCAGTTTTGCTGGGTTTGGAGGTTGTTTTGTTTTTCAGGACATGAAATATTTTACCCCAAGATCTCCTTGGCTTAAAGGTTTGTGTTGAGAATATCCTGTGATTTTAATGGGTTTTTCTTAATAGATGATTTGTTTCTTTTTTCTAACAGCTTTTAATAATCTGTTCTTTTGCTGAGTTTTTGTAATCTTGATTATTATATGCCTTGATATAGATTTATCTTGGCCATGGTTAATTGGAATACTGTATGCCACACTTCTTTGCATGTCAGCTTTTTTCCATGTTTGGAAAGTATTCTGTCCTTATTTTTGTGAACAGGTTTTTTATGACATTTATGCAATCTCCTGCTTTCTCATTCACTTACGTCAAACTTATATTGCTCTTCTTTGCATCATCTTGTAGCTCTTGAATTGATTTTTCATGGTCACTTGCTATTTTTAAAAATTTTTTAAAGATATCTTTCTTTTTATGGTTGCTGGCCACAATCTTCTAGATCTGATAGTCTTGCCTTTCTCTGGATCAATTGGTTATATACACGTTCAATGGAATTTTTAATTTCCTGATTATCTGTTTCATGGATTCCATTACTTTCCTATATTGGGCATTCATGATTTCCACCACTTTCCTAAGATTCTCTATTTTCTTTTTTATGATTGTCTACTCTCCATTCCTTTATTTCGATAGTCATTTCTCTTTTTATCTGAGACTCTTTCTCGTCTGATTTTCTATGTGACCTCATTCATCTGAGTTTTTTTCTTCTACTTCTATCATTTTAGAAAGTCCAGGTGGGCAGCTTCTGATTTCCTCTATCTTCTTGTCCGCTGGACTTGTCCTGGGTGGGCTGGAGGTCCGAGACTATATTTTGCTTCTGTATCTTGTCATTTTGTAACTTTTTACTTTGTTTTCTTTTCTGTGTGAATGCTTATAAATTTCTTATGGTAGATAGTTTTGTCACTGATATTGAGGCTTCCGTAGGAAATGTCTATTCCTCAAAGATATCTTCTGTTTGTAGGTGGTTCTTGGTCTTTGTATGTGTCCCATGACCCTACCTTCAAAATTTATTAGAGATGATTTGCTGCTATCATTTTGGCTCAGCACCCATTGCTTTGGTACTGGTATATGGTGGTGATTATGAACCTGGATAAACAGTATTATCATACAAAGAAGCACCACTGTTTATAACAGGTATGACAGCCTGGCCAATGTAATGCAATTAGCAATGACAATAGCATCAAGCAAAGCCTAAAACCTGACAAACGGCGGTAACTGTTAATTTAGTACCACAGAAGCAAGATCTACAGTTATATAACAAATTCCAACATAAACTAGGAACTTGTATACAATGAGTTACCCCTTGGTAGAGTAATTTTTTCCCCAAGGGCTGGGTTAAGAGGAATAGAGGAAAAAACAGAGAGATAAGTGAAGATAAATATAGTAGAATCAAGGGTGGAGGACAAATGATGATCTCTTAAGCTTTGGAAAATTAGAGTAGAGGACAGGAGAGTAAAAACGAAGGAGAAAGCAAAAGAATGTCAAAGAGAAGCAGGAACACAAGAGACAATGTTTGCTCCCATGAAAATATCAAAAAAGCAAGAAAGACAGTTTAGAAAAGAGTAAAAGAAGACAAACAGAACAAAACAAACAGCAAAAGTTAAAACATAAACAACAATAAAAAAACCAAAACAAACAATACCATTCCTCCATTGTCCACAGTTCTGTGATGGTACTTAAGGCAGATCCCAAACCATGCTGGGAAATCCCCCATGTCTGCAGTGGGGTTAGTGCTAGGTATGGGACTGATCTTGGCTTCCAGATGTAGGGTCCGGGGCATCTTCAGCCAGCAGCTCTCTGTATGTCCCTCAGTGGCCCACCCGTGTCTCCTTAGCCTGCTTGTGTCTGCATTGCTCTCCCAGTTTCTGTGATCTCAGACCGAGAAACCCTGAGGCTGCTCCCGCCCTGTTCACTGTTTCTAGTCCTTGGTACCCTCCTCTGTCTAGGTCTCCACCCTGTGGTGCCACTTGTGACAGCCCAAGGCTGACCGACCCATCTCCAGTCTTCTCTCCAGCAGGGTGGGTGCTGACTTCCCACATGTTGCTCCATTGCTCCGTTGCTCCATAGTGGCCCAAGGCTGCTTAAATTCCACTGATCTGCATCCCTATCTCAAGTCACTGGTAGCAGGGCAAGAAGCTGTATGCTGTTCCACTTACTTCTCTCACTGCCTCTGATGTGTTCCCTAACTTTGTTTCCTTTAGGGATTTCAGTTAGCTGCTATGAGAATGACAAAATCAATAAATAAGTAAACCAAAACACTGGTGGCCTGTCTGGGAGGGAGCAGCTTCCTGGTCATTTGCCCCTGTGCGTGTCATTGAAATTCACAGCCAGGCTGCAGCCTCCTGTGTGTGGAGGAAAGCAAGAGGAGAAAAGGGCTATATCCCAAATCTACCCGGAGCGGCTTGGTTTGGTTATACTATTGCAGTCCATCAGTTTTTTGGAAACTTCCCACAATGGCAGTTTCTCCTCTAAGCCAGGTGGCAGGTTCACTGGCACCCCTGTAGCCTGGTCACCATTTCATAAAGTCCTATGTTTATGTTCTGATCTATGGTCTCTTATTTCAGATTGATTTTGGCATCAAGATGTATGTCTCTCCCTTTCCTCTAATTGTCTGTGTCTTTAATGGATTTTCTCCAGTAGCTCCAACAAGCCTCCTCCTCTGTTCAGCCATGTTGAAATCCTCAGCTTGTGTGTATGTTATTAAGGATTTTTGAATCTATAGTCCCCAAGAATATTGGTCTAAAGTTTTCTTTATTTGTGTCCATATCCAGTTTTGGTATCAGAATGATATTGACCTTGTAAAATATGTATGTAACTCTTCCTTCTTTTCTATTTCATGAAATACTTTCAGAATCTTTGTTGTTCTTCTTTAAATGTCTGGTACAATTCAGTAATAAATATATTCCTGGATTGTTGGGGGGCTTTTAATTATGGCTTTAATTTCATGGCATGCTATTGATTTTTAAGGCTTTTTGCATTCTTTGGTTTAATACTGGTAAGTCATATGTGTCTAGAAATGTAACACTTTCTTCCATATGCTTCAATTTGTTTGAGTATAGATTTTCAAAATAGTCCTGAATGTTTATCCAGCTTTCAGTGGGTACTATTGTAATATCCCACCTTTTTATCTCTAATTGTACCATTTTGGGGTCTTCTCTTTCTTTTGATTAGTTTGGCTATGGAGTTATCATTCTTGATTATCTTTATAAAGAACTAATTCTACATTTCATAATCTGTATTGCCATTTTAGTCTCTTTCATTAATTTCAGCTCTGATGTTTATTATTTATTTCTATGAATTGGTTTGAGATTTTTTTTTTTCTTATTTTTCTAACAGCTGGAGATAAATCACTAGGTCATATACTTGACATCTTTCAGATTTTTTAATGTAGGCATCTGCAACTATAAACCACCATCGTAAAACTGTCTTTTCTGTATCTCAGAAATTCTTGTATGTTGAGTTTCCATTTTCACTTCATTTTATAGTTTTTAAACTTGCATCTTAATTTCTTCAATGACCCATTGATTGTTCAAAGGTGTGTTTGCATCTCTGTATGCTTGTATCTTTTCTTTAGATTCTCTTGATGCCAATTTCTAATTTTGTTCTGTTAAAATCTGATGAGATGTAAGAAAATATTTTTGTATCTGTTAAGATGCATTATGGACAAAGTTTGATGTTTTGTGAATGTTCCATGAGCTGCCTAAAATAATTTTTACTCTGCAGTTACTGGATAGTATATTCTACAGAGATCCATTAAGTCAGTTTGATCTATGGTGTAGTTTAACTCTGATTATTCTGTTTTGATATTTTTTGTTCAAATGACTTATTTTTGAAAGTGGAGTATTGAACTCACCTGCTCTTACTATTTTATGGTCTATGTGTCCTGTCCCTTTCTGCTGTGCAATATTTGTTTTATCAAGTTGGTTGCACTGTTGTCTGGTGGATTTGTATTTATAAGTGTTATATCTTCTTGATGGATTGTCCCTTTCACCAGTAGGTACTGGTCTTCATTTTTCTCCTCAGACTAATTTTGTCTTGATGTCAGCTTTGTCAGATATGAGTACATCTACTTCTACTTGCTTTCTGGCTTTGTTTGCATGCAATAATATTTTCCTTCATTTTAGTTTCAGTTTGTATATGTTTTTATCAGATGTGTTGGTTTAAAATTTTTTTATTTAATAAAAAATAAAATGAAACTTTATACTCAAATAGTAAGAGAATAACAATTAGGGTTAGGGTTAAGGTTAGAGTCAGAGTGCAAGACATAAACCAAAAAGATTCTTATAAAAAGAAACAAACAGATTATAACACAAACCTTTCTTTTTAATGAACTAAGATAGACTAGTACTATAAATCAAACCAATTAGCATAAATATGAAAATTCTTCAAAACAATTGAATTTGTAATTTGGGGAAGTAGTTGAACTTCTCCCTGTTTCCTATGTATCACTCTTCTATTTTGTTCTTTGTGTTTCTCATATAAAAGAAACCATGCAATATTTGAGTTTGTGTGTCTTACTTCTTTCACTTAACATTATCTTCTAAAGTTGCATCCATTTGGGTTGAATTAACTACCATTCCTCTTTTGTGTGAAGAATTTCTTTAAGTAACAGCTCCAGTGCTGAATTTGTGATGATGCATTTCTTTAATTCATGCCTACTTTGGAAAGCCTTCATTTATCCCTCATTTCTGGAGAATAATTTTGCTGGACATAGTAATTTAAGTTGACAATTATTTTCATTTAGAGCTTGGAATACTTTGTTCTATACCTTCTTGGCCTTGAATTTTTCTCTAGAGAAATTTTCAATTACTGTGATAGGTTTACACTTATAAATGATGTGGCTTCTTTGTTTTATGGCCTTAGATTTTCTTTACTTGTTCTATAGGCTTGACATTATAATTATAAGGTAATGATAGGAGAAGTTTTCTCTTTTACTGATGCCTGTTTGTGATCCTAAATGCCTCCTGTACTTGGATGCCCCTATCTTTTCTATGTTTAGGGAAATTTTTTCTGTTATTTCACTGAATGTATTATGCCTTCAGTCTATATCTTACAACTTTCTTCTACACAAAACACTTGTAAGTTTTGCTTTTAACTTGAATATTTTACTCACATTTTCTTATTATTTTCTGTATCATGATCTGAATGTGGTGATTCATCAACCTTGTCTTTAAGTCCTGAAATCCTGTCTTCAGCTTTATCTAATCTAGCAGTGAGGATTTCCAGTGAGGATATGATTTCACTTATTGAGCTTTTTGTTTCCGAGCTCTCTGCTTGGCTCCCCTTCAGAATTCGTAGCTTTTGGTAGAATTACTCCTTCATATCCCTCTTTACCTTTCTTACTTCATTCAGCTGTTTGTTTACACATCTTGGGAGTCATTGATCACTATAAACACCAATCTCTTGAATTTGTGTCTATATGTACTCTAGCTCAATATCTGTGCATTAAATTAATGGCAAGTTATAGATTTGGCAGAGTAGTGCTGCCTTTGTTTCTGTGCTTCCCTGTTGAGATTTGTGTATCTGTTGGGCTGAATAACTCTTCTGTTTTCATATTGGGCCTTTTCAGCAAGCAACCTTCTTTTGAGGGCTTGACCAACAATACCACTCAGAGAAGGAAAGCAAACCATGGTAACAACAATTGAACAAAGAAAAACCAGATTTGAAATATCACAAAACCCAATGCAAACAACACTTATTCTAGCATCAAAATTGGAAAAGAAATTGTCTGTAATAATATAAAATAAGCTGAAGGGCCAAAATTAATGAAAGTTAAAAGTAATAATCATAAACTATTTTTTAAGGGAGGGAATGGCAGAAGGAAAAGAAGAAGCAAGATATAATAAAGGAAAGATATAATGAGAAAGGAGAAAAGAGCAAGAAATAAAAATCTAGTTAATAAATACAAAAGTAAATACATTTAAATAAAAACAATAAGAATCAAAGAAAAAAGAATATGAAAAGAAATTTAGAAAGAAAGAGACAGAAAGACCCCAATAAACAAAGAAGGAAAAAGAAAAATGAGTCCAACAGTTCCAAGTGTTTGCACTGGGATAGTTTCTCTCCAGGACGCGTCGCACTAGAGTCTGCCAGGTGTACTGGAGGGACAGTGAGTCGTCCTTCCTGTGCCCCTCGTGTTTCCTGTGCACTTCCCCGTCACAGGCTATTGCTGTAGGAATGCCTTTTCTGTGCAGTAGGGTCAGTCAATGGCACGTTGTCCAGTTCTGTATTTATTCCAGAGGCTTTAGTCTTTGCATTCTTCTCTGCAACCTGACCCCTGGCTATCCCAGCTAGCTTTGCAGCATGTGAGCTAGTGAGGCACTCTACTTTCTATGGATGCCCCCCTGTCCATGCACTCTGGGACGTGACAAATGTCCAAGAAGGGATGTCCACAGACATGTTGAAGGCATGGAGAGTAAATGGCACACTGACCTGTGTGCTGGAGCGGGCAGTGAGGAGAGCCAGGCAATCCTCTGAGCTTAGTCTCAGTAATTTCCAACTTCCTCAGAAGTCACGTTTGCTGGACTTGGCTTCTTATCACAGCCTGAAGTCTGGGTGCTTAAACTTCTCAGGGGTCTATAATGAGACTTCCCTCTCGCTGTGACTGTCTCCCAGTAGTCGTGGCAGAGTGACCTCAGGGCCCCCCGAGGTGCGGGTATTCTGTGACTTCTGATCCCTGAGTAGCTTGGTCTCAGAGAATAAACTTCCTTTTAAATGGTTCCTAATCATCTCGCTCTAAGATGTGGGTGTGCAGGAGGGAGCCAGCCTCTAGACTCTCGACACAGCAGAGCTGAACGTGGAAGCCCCTCCGGAAGGACCAAGTGAGGTTCGCACAAGGCACGCCTTTGGAAATGTGTACTGGAATGCAAAGTTGATGGTTAGCTGTCACTCCCTGAGTTTTGCAGTCACATCAAAGGGCAGATCAGGGCCTGATTCTTGGCAGCATCTATTGAGATGTGCCCCACTCTGCACCTCTCTTCCGCCTCCTTCAGAGCATTCAGAGCACATCTGGTGTGTACGGTGTCCCCAGCAGGGACAACTAATGCTGTGGGTTCCCTGAACCATGAGGCTGCTGCCCAGTGTTGCGTGCTGCTTGGTGCTGCTCAGTGAGCCTCGGGGCTCAGGTGTGACGCAGGAAGGACATGTGGGAGCTGGCTGGGCAGACAGCCTGCACATCCTGAATTTCAGCAGGTACTCCGCCTCTGCAGCAGAGCAGGGCCAGCCAGGGCTGCGGGAGCAGAGGTGCGGCCCTGGCCCAGAGCTGCTCCCGTGCCTCTCATGCAGCCCCTTCTTTCCAGCCGGTGTGCTCTCAGCTGAAGGCTACAGTGGGGTCCCTGTAGTTTTGTGGCTGCGAGGTTGGAAGTTGCATCGCTGCTCTGTATCTCCGCTACATAGACCTCTCTGCTCTACTTCCCAGGATGGGCAACTCCCCTTGCAAGGTCCTCCCTGACCTGTCACTGGAGTAAGACCCCTGCCCACCTCTGCCTGGCCTCAGATGGTGTCTGGGAGTGGTCCTGGCCATCTCCTTTGACTTCCTGGCCTGCCTGCCTCTTTTGGTCTCTGGTCTCTGCCTCCTTCTCCTGGGTGCCAGCAGCTCTGGTGACCTGCATGAGTGGCTGCATCTTCCCTGCAGACAGGTGGCTGTCAGGACCCCACAACTCTAGCCTTGCCCTTTGTCTTGCTTCCATGTCCTCCCTGAGGGGGCCTTAGTGTGTAGACAGCACTGTGCTCCCCAGAGGCCCGGTCAGCCCTGCCTGCTCATGGCTTCTCATGTGACTCGACTCTGCTGACCTCTCTGAGCCCTAAGTCCCCACCTCCAGATTCCTGATGTCTTGAATTGGGGCTACCACCTCGATTTCCCAGGGCCGTCCTGAGGACTAGAGGCAACAGGTCCAAAGGCCTTGTCGGTGGCTGCGGGTGACTCAGTAGAGGCGGCTCCCACGAGCTCCCGCCTCGTGGCTGGCTCTGGGTATTTTTGGGCTCTGGAGCTTCCCTACATTGGCTCCTCCGCTGAGGCTGCAAGGGTTGCTCGTTCTCCATGTGAACTGAGTTCCAAGTGGCAGCAAGCACACGCCTCCTCCCATGTCACTGCTTCTCTCTGGGTGGAAAGAGAATGGGGAAGCTGCTGCTGCCAAGCCTGGGGTAGTGGCGGGCTGAGGGGAGCCGAGCAAGCTTCTCCATGGCTGTGGGTCACAGGCTGTTTCTGAAGACTTGGTCTGTGGTCTTCGGATGAAGACACCATGTACCAAGTCCCCGTCAGGTGCCCGCACAGGCTTGTGCCCTGTGTGGAACTCTCTCTGGTGCCCTGGCTGCACATTTCTGAAGGATTTCCCACAGGGAGGCCAGCGATTAGCAGCCCCATCTGATTTTCTGGCAGGCCTCCCCTGCAGTGGGCACCCAAAATAGAAATGCAGACCATGCCAGACCAGTGGAAGAGGCGGCAATGCTCTACATGGTGGTCTTGCTCTGGATCTGGGGGTTCCGGGAGGGTCCCTGGGAACCAGGTGCCTGCAGCTTGCTGGTCCGTGATTCTCCTGGAAGTTGCAGGGTGCAGAGGCTTCTGCTAAACACCATTTCTTGCTGGCACAAGCCTTGCACTCTCTGTTTTCCCCAGTTTCTTGTACAGTACTGGTTACAGTAGAAGCGTTTAGGAAATGTTTATTGGATGAAAGAATAGAAATTATATCCTGGAATTTTGAGAAATACCATCTTGGGGATGATAATGAACAGATAGCATAATTAAACCCAGATGCCAAGGAGATTTTTAAATGTCTCTGGAGATGACATTCCCGTCATTTATTTGGTAAAAACTGCTCTCTTCTCCATCTTGATGCCAGTTCTTTCCTGGCACTGGAAACAAAATCTAAGTAGCATTTAATTCCAGCGAAGCTGTTCTCACTTCCTGCTCAGGATCCAGTTTGACTTTGGGCCAGCCTGGCTTGGCCCGGTGTGCTGGGCGCCTGTCCTGTCTCCAGCCAGCCTTGGGCCTGGCACAGTCAGGACACAGAGCAGGAGGGTGCTATGGTATCGTCTGGGCCACACTCTTTCTAGGGCTTCTGCTTTGCCGGCAGATCTTTCCTCCTTGGGAGGAGGTGGCCTCTGTCCAGGTGGGAGAGGAGGAGAGCTGGCCCCAGCAGTGGCAGGAGAGGATCGGGGATGGCTCTGGAGGAAAGGGCACAAGGGTCTGCCCATTTGAAGAGCATGGAAGGGAAGGAGAAGGTGGGACAGGGTGAGGAACAAAGGGTTCCATGTCAGCCGGCCAGCTGGGTCACCAGATGTCCAAGGCCAGGAGGGCTCCCAGGGCCTGGGCCCTATGGGAGGGAAACTGAGACTTGGGTTTCCACACACAAAGTCTGTGATGGCATTAGACCTTCAAGTCACCAGGACATTGGACTTCTTATCCTGGAGCCCAGAGGCCAGCCTCACATGCAGGTGGGTGGGTGCCATGTAGGTGGGTCTCTGATGGGTAGCATGGACTAGAGAGGTCCCAGGCAGAGACCTGAGGTGGCTGCAGGAGCGGGTGGGGTCCCAGAAGTGAGAACATATTTCAGAGGGCAGAGGCAGCCGGCCACACTGCAAGCTGCTTAGGAGGAAATGCTTCTAGAGCTTTTAAAGGACAAGTGACCCTGTAGATGACAACAGGAACTCAGTCCAAGAGCTGGGAGCAGGAGCTAGAAAGAAGGAAGCACAGGAGGGGGAGGACCAGAAGGGCCATCAGTGGTACCTGAGAGTCCTGCCGGGAGACTGAGGCAGCAGCGTCAGAGAGAGACACGCATCAGGGCAGTGTACATCGCAGGGCATTTCAGAGCGGAGTCTCGGTGCCCTGAAAGTGGAGGACACTGTGTGTGTGTGTGTGTGTGTGTGTGTGTGTGTGCAGTTCCATTCCGGAGGAAGAGCGAGAGGTGGGAGGGGCTCAGTCTCCCCTCTGTGATGTAAATGGGGTCCTTCTGGAGCCCAGGATAGGCAACCCAGAAGGTGAAAGGTGAGGCAGCTCCTGCTTCCTCAGTGCAGCCTGAGATGGAGGCATTGTGGACGGAGCAGGTGAAAGGTGGGAAGAAGTCGCTCTGCACAGAGAGGGGTGGGTCACAGGCCGTGGTGGGCTTGCTGGGCAGCGTGCCCACCTGCTTGGCTGGGCCTGGAGAGCAGATGGGATGCAGGAAGGGGTGTGGTTGTCAGAGGAGACGGAGGCAAGGGCTGAGACTCCTCAGAAAGGAGGCCAGGACTTGGAGTGATGGGCTGGACAATGTGGTTAGAGATGGGGGTGACTCAGCATCCAGCCAAGGTGCCTTTGATCTGGACAGAGCAGGAAGGCCCTCAGAGGCTCCTGCAGTCCCGAAGAAGAGGTGGCCTGGGCCATGAGCAGGGGGCAGGTGGTCTAGAGGAAGACATGACCAGGTGAGGGGCCAGTGGGGGGCAGAGGATGCTCTCTGTGGATGCTACAGTCACCATAGATGGTGACAGGCAGGAGTGGAGACCAAGGCACAGAGCAGGCTGGAGTCCTTCCTAGACGCTGGGTGTGGCTGGATCTCAGATGATGCCACTGGATGGTCACAGATGGGCAGACCCACTGGAAGAGGCTGAGTCTCCATGAGGAAGCCAGAAACCACTCCAGTGTCCCACTCACCGCCCTGATCCCAGGCCCAGGTCCCAGGAGTGTGCCGAGTTGCGCCCACCCTGGGGTGCCCCTGGCAGGAGGGTGTGAAAATGTGCAGAGAAGAAGCAGGAAAGGAAGGATGCCTGGGTGGTAGCGGTGACCCAGGTGGGGAGGGCAGAGGGAGGGCGCTGGGTGGAGGAGCGTGGTGAGGACTTGAGGCTCGCGAGGAGAGGCTCAGGGCTGAGTGGGAGCCAGGTCTGGGTGGTGGGGGGGAGCATTTGTCTCCACCAAGTCTCCCCAGGCTGGCTGGTCCCCTTGAGGGACCTGTGCAGCCAGGTCCTGGGGGATGCCCCGTGTCCCAGGCTCACTGCCCTGTGCTGTTCTCAACACTGCTTGAGACACTGAGCTTGGATCATCTTGAAGACACTGAGCACTGTGCCTGTCTCAGCCGCACGCCGCGGACTCACTCGGGTGGGAGTGGGCACCTGGTCAGGACGGTGCGCTGCCTCCTCTCCTCCACTGTTTGCCCTTGGCATCCCGGCTCCCTGCCTCACCTCCTCCCCAGCCTCCTCAGCCTCTGGGCCGCTCCCTGTCCCCCTAGGTCTTGACTGGGGGGGCCATCTCTGCAGGAGACGCCCTCCCCGGAGCTCCACAGGGCCATCACCCATCCCGGGCGTTTGTTCAGTGTGAGTCCTGCGGTTCTGCCCTGCTCTGGTGCAGCCCACGTCCCGGGCGCGCCCTGGTTTCTCCCCAGCTCTTCCCGTCTTACCCTTGGCTGGGTCAGAATGTGAAATGTTGGTCGAGTCTTTTGTCTCTTTTTCTTGTTTCATTCTTAACACTTTGAACAGAGCATTGAACGCGTACTTGCTTGGTAAATGACAGATGCATAAGCTTTCTATTCATGATGATACAGAGGAGCACATAGTAAGAGCCCCATGCAGTTTTTCTTTTTATAAGGCAGAGAAGGTTGTTTTGAGCTGTAAATATGGCCTCCTTTTTCATCAGCCAAATACAGCCATAGGTACCCTTCCGTACGTGACAGTTAACTGACTGCATCCACTTGAGTAAGAAGCGCCCGCCTGGATTGGCTCAGCATCGCTCCGGTGCGGAAGGGCTGTCTCAGATAGAGCGGAACCAGAGCAGAAGGGAGCCTCGCCTCTGTTTCTCCGGGGACTCCAGTCTTCCCTGCACCCTGGACGTGGTCTCTTGCCTTCCAATGCAGACTCTTCGGCCTCCTGACGTGGACTTGCGTGGGATCCTGCCGTGAGCGCCAGGCTTTCCTCTGGATCCTTTGGTCTCCGCTGTGCAGGCCCTTTGCACTGCCCCACACCGCGGCAAGCCAGTCTCGTAGTGCTTCTATGTCTGTGTATCTTGCACTGAATTTGTTTCTATATAAGCACTGGCCGATACGCACAGTGATGACACGTAACCTTCTACAGGAACTGTGGTCTATGGATTGGTGGTAATAACTGTACACCTACATCTTTATATATTTATTTATTGCCTCCTGGATTTGTTAAAGAAAAAAGCGTATGGTGCGATTGGGAGCCTGACACATTCTGTTTGAATTTCCACCTGACTTTTCTTTACCTGGTCCCATTCTGCACTGTTTGGCACATGAAGATTCATAACTGTCATTTTATTGCATCAAAATGAACACTTAATCAATAAAACATCGCCCGCTTTGTCCTGTTTAATTTTTTTCACTTTGATCTGTGCTTTATGCTGGGCTGTTACTGCCTCCCGAGCGCTCTGTGAGCTTTTCTTGGGGTGGATCTGTCCCTCCATTCACGTTTAATCTTCCCACCTCTCTTCGCTTTAGTGGCTTCCTGGAGGCAGCGGACGGATAGACCAAGTACTGTTCTCGTTCAAAAGTCTTCAGTAGTGAATTTAAGGCCTTTAAACTTCCTGCCATAGCAAGGTGCTTCATCTGATTTCTATTCTGTTGTTTTATTGTGCTTTTACTCCTTTTGTTTCCTTAAAATTTTTACTAGCACAGGTCTGCAGCAGGTGATGATTATATTCATTGCTGGTCGTTGGTACACGTACCTGAAGCATCTGAATTCTTTTTACATCTCTTTTCCACCCTGGGGTGTCCCAGCCAGGGGGACCTGGAGCCATTTCCTTCCCCTTCCCATTTGCAGAGGATGCATCTAGCTCCATTTTGCCTGTGTCCCTTTGAGAGTGACAGCCGGAGGACATCGCTTCTTAGGCTTTCGAATGTGCCTGGTGGCTGCCGACAGCTTAGTGTCTCAGCGGACCTTCCACCTTCATGAGATCCAGCCCTCCTCTCTCCTAACTCCTCCCGGAGCTCCGGCTCCGGACTGCTAGCTCTCCTGTTGAATTCTGGAACTGAACGAAGCTGCTGATTCCAAGCCCATTCTCTGCGTAGCTCCCTTTTAAGAATTATCAGTGCTGCGTAACCTCGAGCGTTCTTACAGCAACATTAATCGTGTGTTTAAATTGCTCCAGCATCGCTGTCCCTGCTCATGTTCCAAGCTCTTTAACTCCGCTGCTTGTTTTGTTCTTTCCCTTATCTCAAAGCGGCCCAGTATGCGTCACCGGGCAGTTCTGGGGGACAGGGCACACAGCTGTTGTGTATCTTGAGTCTGTGCATATCTGAGACTTGAATTTTCTTGGCGTGGTGGCAGAAGCCAGTTGAGTGAGACATAGAAAAATTAAATATAAATATTTCTTCTCCAAGTGCTGTGTCCGGGCTGCTTTCTGTCTCATGACGCCTAGGAGGTGGCAGTGTGGGCCCTGCACCGGTGCCCCCCAAAGCCTGGTGTCCGCCCTAGCAGAGGACGGATGCTCAGACAGTGCCTCGCGTGCAGGGGTTCAAATCCCTTCTGTGAGTTGCCTTCTACTCCAAGAGCACAGCGGCACCACTGTGTCCTTTAGACTTTTATGCAGAGAAACCAAGCCAGGGTGAAGCCCACTGTCCAAGACCACGTGCGGGATGGGGCTTGAACCCACGTCCTGATCTCTTACAAATCTCAGTCTCCAGGGTGAGTTTTTCCTTCTACTTCTTTTCCTTCCACCCAAAGAAATTTCTCATCAGCCTATTGGCCACAGGGAAAGACACCTGGCCTAAATGTCTTCCTCACACTGTGATTTAAAGTGACCTCTGGTTGTTTTCCACGGCTGCTGAGAGTCCCCTGAAAGGAAGGTGGAAGCCAGGCTGGCCTGATGCATCCAGAGTGCATAATTCTTACTCTGCTGGAAGTTTCTCAGTCATGAAATTGGGGTGAAAAATAGGAAGAGCAAGGTAAGGGAACTGAGCTCCTCTGAAAGCACCTTTTTCTATCTCTAAGAAGCAGCCATTCAGGGTGCTGGGGCAGTGAGTAGGGATAACCTGGCCACGTTGCTTATGTTATTATTTTCATATTATAAAAATGTATGTATGCTTAGTCCAGATGAGCAAAAAGTTAAAGACCAGCCTGATCATCTTTGTATTTGAATTCCAAGTGTCAGAGAATAAGAAAATATCTATACCTGGAAGCAAGTCTAGAGGCAAGATTTGTTTCTCTGAGAATCACAGCTGATCTACATCTGGGTACTAAAAGGTGTATTCTCTGGCACCCCTATGTTTTGGGGGTGATTAGCTCTAAAATCCTTAATTCAAAACTATGGGTGCTTTCAGTTGAGTGTGTTAAAAAAAAATCCAGGGACAGAACCCACTGAGCACTAGAGCTCCCAGAAAAGAGAGGGCGAGGGAAGATTCTGGAATCTCGGAGCTGGGGCTGGACCGGAAAGACGTGGTCCAGTGACCCCTGTGCAGCTCGGTAACTGCAGGTCAACGGGAGGCGCCCTGAAAGCCACAAGTGCTAAGAGCAGATTCGGAACATTCTCCCCACAAAGAAATGCTAAGGACGCGATGCACTGAGTATATTAATTATCTTAATGCAGTTATTCCACACCATGTACACGAACTTAACAGCGCACGAAGTCCATAAATGCCTGCAATTACTATTTGTCAAAACTTCAGAAGTCTCACAGCAGAAGTGATCGATCTGTAACTTAGCCTTGTTTAATCATTCCTCATTGTGAACATACAGAATAACACATTGTGCCCCTCACGTATATATAATTATAATTTGTCAATGAGGAGTAAAAGTAATTAAAAATAAAATATAGAAAAAGGAATAAGGATATTTCAAAACTGAGCAGGATACAAACAAAACCAATAGAGTATCTGAAAGCAAAAAGCTAATAAATATTTGAATTTAGAACCTCAGATTTGATTAAATAGCGTGTTATGCTTATTTGAATATGACATCAGTGAATGGGAAGACAAACACCAGGTGTTTCTGCAGGTGAGCGAGAGTTTAAAAGACTGGGCAAATAGCAGGAGCGAGTGTATCATGCCTCTAACTGGAGTTCCAGAAAGCAGAAGATCGGGTGCAGGAGCCACGATGTGCCATACAGAATGACCAATGACTTCCCCAGTTTCATGAGTAAATGTGACCCCCACAAGGCTCACGGACCTCAAGCAAGTGACTGAGAGACCCTGGGCCTGGATGTAGGTGGGAACACTGCCGGACAGGGCAAAGCAGAGACCCACATGGCACCAGAGATGGGGCCTCGCCCCACAGGGAGCCACGAAGACAACTGAATTCTCAGAAGCAGCACTAGAACTGAAGGTATGAAGTGTATTTTTCATGTGCTAAGAGAAAACTGGTCAAATGTCATGTTTGTGAGGAATGGAGCCTCTCAGAATTAGAGGGCATTGACAAATGTTCATACAAGATAGGTACATGGAGCAATGAGGAGGGATTTGGTAAGGGAGCTGGTTCCGCCCATTATGCAGCCTGAGCAGATGCATATTAAGCTGTCCATGGGCTGGAGACCCAGTGATGCCCACAACACAGCTTGGCTCATGTTTGCACTTGGAGGTCAGGGATACCTGGCCCATCTCTCAGTGTGAAGCTCTAGGCCCAAGAACCTGGTAGCGATGGTAAAAACTCATGAGCTACAAAAGCCAGGAAATCTGGAGTTCCTGAGCCTGAGGGCAGGAGAGGAAGGGTGAGAGTGACAAGCTGACTTTCTCCACCTTTTCGTCTCATCTGGATCCCCAGCTGATGGGATGGTGCCTGCCCAAAGGAGAACAGATCTTCTGTACCTCAACTACTGACTTACACTTTGATTCCTTCAGAAGCATCTTTGCAAACCAGTTGTGGGGAAGCCCCAGTATTCCAGCCAGGCACCAAGACACAGAGCTTCCCTGTGAGCAAAAGGGAAGGGGAAGAATAAATGCCTGCTGATAGGTGGGAAGAATTTGCCCAGAGATAATATTAACCTGAGTATCCCTTAATTCAGGAAGATGACAAACAAAATAAACCCCAAGTGATACTTGCATCATGGAAAATGGTCCCTGAAGGGAGAGCCAGGACACACACACACACACACACACACACACACACACAGAGAGAGAGAGAGAGAGAGAGAGAGAATTGGGTGAACTGGAGCACACATTTACTTTATTGTACAAACTAGTAACTGTAATCTTGGAAGTCAAAACAGAAGGTGAAGTTAAATCTTAAAACTTTAAAAATAGCTCTTATATGAGGTGTAGGGGGAGAGAGATAATTACAGCTGAAGCATTCTTACAGGGTACTTAAGAAGTGGGTAAGAATATCGATTAACTTTAGGTTGTATTAAGTTCAAACTCAGTTTAAAACTAATGGAATATCTGCAGAAGTGTAAACAGAATATGGAGTTGAAAAAAGAAAAGGAGAAGGAAAAGAAATACTTCCAGCTGGAGTTGGAACAGTGCTGGGTCACCTCTTTCCAGGAGCATCTGGAGCCCAGTGTATCAGATGCTGGGCAATGGACCTCACCATGCTGTAACTCCTGGCATAGGTGGCCAGACAGGAAGGGTCCTGAGCTTGCTTGGGCTTTGCATCTTAGTCACTTTCCAGTTAACCCACAGGAAAAGGTTTCTAAACTGGGCAGTGATCTTGCTGAGCTGAGATGGCAGACATTGTGTTTTGGGAGGACAGGGTGGCTGGAATTTGCGGAGCATAGACTCACAAATAGTGGAGCTAGAGAAAGTTCCAGAAGGGGCCCTTGTGAGCTTGTTGGTAAATATAAGCTATATACAGGCATATAAGACCACCAAAGCATGACTCGGGGAGTTGTAAGCTGGAAATCTCATGTAGATGTTCCTCATTTACCTATACCTCTAGGAACACAAGACTGGGTTCAGCAGTCCACCCCTTTTCTGCTGCAAGTTTGTACTTTAATATAATAGTAGCCAGCTGCACATCTCAGTGCCTTTCCCTGAGGGATACAGGAAACAATCTGTGTGTTTACCCACTTGGTATGATGAACAACAAGCTGTATGCACATGTACGAAAGTGGCAAAATGGGATTTTTCCCTGCCTTATGATCTATCTATGTCACTGGTTCTGTGTATGTTTACCCAAGAAACACAAAAGGTCCAGTGGACCCATACCACTCCAAGATTTGTTTTTAAAAAAGTTTTCTTTTGATTTTTCTTGTGGAGTAGCCTAATTCCATACAATGGTAGATGAAAAGTCAGATTTGTAAGTTTTAAAGGATGTCAAAAGTGAATCATCAGATGCAATGCATGCATTACTCATGGATCATGGATAGCGAAGATGATCCACAATGGTAAAAAATCATAACAGAAGAGTGGTGTGGGTAGATGATGACGATGATGATGTTGATGATGATGATGACTTTGATGATGGTCATGTGAGCCAAAGTTCCTGCAATAGTGAAATGGAATAAGGATTGACTGATACAGAAACAAGTACTGCAGATGATGAAGTCAGATGAGTCAGATGATGAAGAACATGGCAATGAGTGAACATATGACTAGTCAAAATGTTGTGAAATAACCACGCAACCAAGTGAAACAATCAGTATTACAACTAGGTCTAAAAATATAGTAAGACTCTTGGCGGGGTGGGGGAAGGCATTGGACAGAATGCCAACACTGCCATTCAGTGTTGAAAGTTGTAATGACAAAATGCTACAAGATGCTGTGAAATACACAAAAGCTGAAATGCAAGTGAAATGTTCTGTATGCACAAATAACCATATTAAAAATGTATTTATTATCACACCTCACTAGCTGAACTGAAAGCATTTGTAAGTCTGCTGTACTTAGCAGGGATTTCTCATGGTGATTACAGGAATGTAAAAGACTTATTGAAAAGCAATGAATCAAAATATGTCACAAAAATTAATGCACTTGTGGATAAGATTTATTATGCTTTGAATTTAAACATTTTTCCTGGAACTCAGCAATCAGGTCTTTATTCATATAGTAATAAACCAAATGATATTTTAAGTACACTTTTGCTGCCAACTCCCAAACTAATAGAAATGTGACATTCAACAATTGGTTTACTGGTTTCCAGTTGATGTTACATTTACTAACAGAGCACAAATTGACCAGCACAGGAACTGTACACCGAAACATGGCAGAAATTCCAAATGAAATGTTACAATTTTGAAACAGAGAATTATATGGTACCATCTTTGGATTTCAGAAAGATATAACATTGGCCTCATATATGGCAAAAAAAAAAAAAAAGCAAACTGATATTGCTGATGCCAACATTTCACCATGGTACAAATATTGACAGGGAAACCTTAACAAAATGGAAGCCTGAGATGGTAGCTTTCTACAACAAAACCAAGGTGGAATAGATGTTGCTGATGAGTTAAGCAGCAACTGTGATGTCACTTGAAACACAAAGTATTGGCTAATTGTTGTGTTTCACTCGATCCTAAACATGTGTAGCATAAATAGTTTGATATTTTACAAAGAAAATAACATGTGAAAAATATCACTAAGAAATTGTCTTAGAGGATTGGGACTGTAGCTCATAAGAGATCATGTATAACAGATGAAAACCAAAATGCTTCTGCTCAGGGAGTTATGGAAAAAAATTGTTTAGTACACTGGTGGGCTGACAAGTGAACAGGCAGGTGTGTCATCACAAAGACCTACTACAACAATGGGAAAACAAAAAGATTTCAACTGTGTCCCACAAGAAAGTACAGGGAAACTTATATGCTATCAGTTTAAGTGAAACTTGGTGTATAGAACAAACAATTGTCGTATGTGAAGACTGTTTTAGCTGTGACAGTTGAAACAAAGCTTATTTCTATGGTAAACTTTCATCTGTGTTTATATTGCAGTTCACACCGGTTTTAATTCTTGATGTTATCTTTTAAGTTTTATAAGCAAGTAAACAGCTCATGTGAAAATGTTGATGTCTATTATAAACACTCACTGCATATTTGATATTTGATTTTATTGGTATCTTATTTCCTTGCTAAATGCATGTGGCACAGTATAGGAAGAAGCTCCTGACACAGCGGGAAGAGAAGAGAGCTGGTGGGCTGCCCCATAGGAAAGGGACGCTAAGCCTGCCTGTTGTCCGTTGGAGCAAGGTGTGTGCGTGGAGCATGCAGATGTCATGTGTGAAGACGCCTAAGGGTGGCTGTTGAAGCAAAGCTGATTTTTGTGGTCAAGTTCTACTGGTATTTTTATTGCAGTTCGTATATGAATTTACTTCTCTTCTTATCTTGTAGGCTTCATAAGTAGGCACGCAGGTGGTGTGACACTGTTGAGGTCTATTTAAACACAAAATACATATTAAAAATTTAGTAATTTATTTTATTGCTATTTTATGTTCCTGTTAACTATACACTGTCTAATACAGTCAAAACCTCTTAGGGCTGGGGTTATAGCATAGTGGCTGAGTGCTTGCTTACTATGCCTGAGTCCCTAGGTTCAATCCCCAGTACCACAGAAAGCAAACCAACAAAAAACCAAAAAACACCTGACAAAACAGCAAGGCCACTGAAATGTCAAGTGTGTCCTACAAAAAGGCCAGGAGAACGAAGCACATGTTCTGTCCATGTAAATGATGCGTGTGCATAGAACATGCTGGTGTCACGTGTGCAGACTGCCTTGGGTGTGGTAATCGAAACAAAGATTATTTTTTGTAAAGTACTATTGATATTTTCACTGCAGTTCAAGCATTTGTGTTTTTTTTAACTTTGTACACCAGAAAACAGTCATGTTGAAAATTTTGATTTTTTTATAATAAAAACTCAATAAATGATAAAAATTCAATACTTTATTTCTGTGATTTTTTTTGCCTGTTAAATACACTTTGTTTAATATAATAAAACTCATAAAGTTAAAATTAATAATTCGTCAATAGAAATATTCTAAAGAACAAACATGAGTCTGACAGACCTGTGTTTCTGCTCCTTGACAGCAAAATTAGTGTCACGTTTCAGATTAATGACTGTTCAGACTTCAGACTGAGCAGCACTCTTGGGACTTTGTCCTGCGTTCACACTTGCGACACAGGAAGCAGGTGGCAGTGCGGCCTCGCCGTGGCTTCGTCTGCAGCACAGCGCAGGACATTTCGCTGATTATACTGCCCAGTAGAGAATTGTAGCTTTATGATTTCATATAGTTGTGCAGGGAGGAGTTATGCAAATGAAAGCAAAATGATCAGGCTGGAGTTCCCGTTGCCAGCTCTGTGTTCTGAATCTGTAATGTGCACATTTTATATCCCTCATTTAGCCACCGAATCATGGGATGACCCAGGAATGCAACTCAGTTGTTGAATTGCAAATGTGAACAGGATTTGGAGCTCGGTTTCATTTTATTTTCACTGGCACTGGTCAGGATGTCTCCCTACGCATCAGGTCCTGAAGGCTCAGGGAGGGAGGTTTTGTGGGGTCTGCAAGGGGAGGTACAGAGGCAGAGTACCTGGCTGTCTTTGGTTGGTTCTTACGATATGCATCACAGCGACCAGCCCTTTCCAAGAAATGCAGCAGCAGGAGCTATAACCAGAACTGTTACCTGAGCAATTAGCAAACTGCAGTATCCTGGCTGGGATTCATTATCTGCCTGTACCTGCAGAGATGAGTTCTCTAGCTCTTGCCAGGCCTGATGATTGATGATTCTTACCTGAGCAGCTGGACACTGAGAGGAATCTTCCAAAGGGACAGACTTTAGGAGGAGGGAATTCTAAGCTACCCTAAGAAAGCTTATGAACCATGCAGAATGGCAAAATCTACCTGTAAGTAAGTTGACTTCTTGGAAGAAGGATGTGCTACACTCCTTACAGGAAGACGATCAAACCCAGCACAGAGCAAAGTGACAGCAGTGTCCAGGTGGAGGCTCCAGGTTAGACCCACGGAGAAGCAGGAAACCATTGTACAAGGCCCGCAGTTGGAGGCAAGGTGCACATGTGCGTGTGTTACAGAGATAGAGTCCATGTCTACCAAAAACTAAAAATGATAAATCTTACTTAATATGACAGAAATGGATGCCTAGAGCCAGAGCTGGGAGAGCACATGGGAGCCAGGGAATTTGGAGGAGCTGCAGAAATCTTCCTGTCTTCCTTGCCTGGTGGTCTCCATGCAGGAAAGTACGGTAGTGCAAACTCATGAATTCTTCTCACCGTGGTTGCATTTCTTTGTGTGTAAAGTTATATCAAGTTAATGTTCTTCAAAAGTCATAGAAAGTAGGCTCTACATTTTAATATAAAGGGTCAGTAATGATGGCTTTTCTTGTAACAGACCAGAATTGCCACCACAATAATGAGAAAATGTAGATAAAGTACCGTAATATTTATTTGAAGATGCTGGGAACCATGGCAGCAGAGGGCTCAGCAGTCCCAAGGAGAGATAGAAGGTGGCCGGAAGGTTCAGCCATCCACAGCAAACTTTTGTCCCTTGCAGATGGTGCAAAGGCTTGGCTTTAGCAACAATCCCTTCTAGAGCATTGTAGCCCAGTGAGAAAAACCTTGCCTGAGATTATTGGGCCATTGAAACAGTAATAAAAAATTGAGGCAGTCAAAATTTCTAAAACTTTGGTCCTCTTGAACACTCAAGGGAAATGTATGAGACCGTGGTGGTCAGAGCATGTTTTTCCTTATTATTCTGTGGAGAGGAAGCCAAGGAAGAAGGCCCAGGAGAGTTTCTTCCATCTGCATGGCACTTAAAAGACCAAAAAATGTCACTTTCAGAACTCCCCAGCAAGAAGGGGACCTAATCGCCACCTTCTCATCACTTTGGAGATCTAATTTTGCAATATTTTAAGAGTGGGGAAAATTAGATGGTCTCAGGTTTGCAGAGAGGGTAGTTTTCTTTCTTTCTTTCTTTCTTTCTTTCTTTCTTTCTTTCTTTCTTTCTTTCTCTCTCTCTCTCTCTCACTTTGTTTTTCTTTATTTCTTTCTTTCTTGGTACTGAGGATTGAACTCACAACCTCACACTTGCCAGACAGGCGCTTGTGCCACTGAGCTAAACCCCTGGCCTGGGAGCTCATTCTGGAGCACCTCACTCCGTGTTTAGAACTGCATCCAGCTCACTGCAATGACTGAGAGGGGACAGAGGGACTCTCCCAGGAGCAAGATAGCATCACCCACAGCCTCAGAAACTCCAATGTGCAGTATCAAACTTCAAAGACAAAGTAACTTTACCTATGAAGATGAAGGGAAAATCCAGAAATCAAAATTAAGATGAGCCAGAAATTGGAGTGACTCAGCGGTGTCTTGAGAAGAAGTGACTGACATGGTAATGCACTTTTCAAGGACTTTCAATGGAGAATGAAATCTACTTAAAAATAAAACTCAAATGGCCAGGGAGGCAAACCGTGACTCACTACAGGTGCCTGTGTCCTGGCACCCAATGTCTGGGCATGTGGTCTTGCCTGGCAAGAGGGCAGTAAGGAAACCTTACTGATCGGCTGACCGCAGGACAAAGACATCCTCTTGCATCGCTCATGTAAATGCAGGGTTCCTTCAGGAGCAGGAGGGGAGGGAGAGCCAGCACTGGGGGAATGTGGCTTAAAGGACATCGGGTCTGCTGTGCCTGGTTTGAGGCCAGGACTCATCTGTGAGCCAAGGGCTACAGCAACTAGGGACGCTGGGGAGGCAGCACAATCTGTTCTCCCCGGGGCTCCTGGGGGGCACATCTTTGCCAGAGCCTGAAAGTCAGGCCCAAGAGACCCCTCTGGGCTTTTCTCCTTGAGTACTTTAGGATAACAAGTTTATGTTGTTTAAAACCCCTAAGTGTATGGGACTTTGGACCACAGCGATAGGAAAAAACACAGACTTTGGTACCTGACATATGGTTCCTAATTCTAACAAAAAGTGGATGGTGTGTAGTGGCTTTGGAAGTGGGTAGAGAGGAGCCCTTGGTTTCCCCAAACAGGCTGGTGGGAGGGATACGAGGTTAAGGAGGCTGCTAGCGATGGGTCAAAAGGAGCCGAGCAGCACGCTGGAAAAGCTCTGACCTCCTGGAGGAGGCCCACGCCACCACCAGGGCAGAGCTGGCAGGACCCGCACCTGGCACGCCTGGCTGATGAGCCCGGCCTGGGAAGGGGAGGGTGTAGCCGAGTCACGATGAGACGAGGGGAGGCGCGCTGGGAGCCGAGGGCTGAGCCGGCTCTGTTCTGGGGTGCTGCGGAGGGAAAGAGTGGGCAAAGCCTCAGTTGCTGAGCTGAGGAGATTCCTGAGTGAAATGTTGGTGGTGCGATTTGTTTCCTTCCTCGCTCATATAGTAAAGATGAAACAGAAGCCGTGGGTGGAAGGCAGCACAGCTAATCCAGGAGAAGCAGGGCTGGGGATCTGGGAAACTGTGCAGCTAGTGAGATGCACTGCGTCGCTGTCAGGGAGCACCCTAGCTAGGGGAGTCCGAGGGACGGGCTAAACAACTTTCCTGTGGGTGTCAGAGTTGGAGCGCTCCTGCAGAGTTCATTTAGGTGGATGCCCACGGGTTCCCCTCAGCTGTGTCTGCAGACGCAAGAGATGGAGGTGGGGTTGCCTTTGGAGAACTCCTGGAGGAGTGCGGTACCTAACGGCGAGGATCCCCCCATACACAGGGGGGAGCCACACAGTGTTGAGACTGTTGCAGCAGGAAAAAAAAAATGAAATGCCTGCCAAGTTGTACCAAAGGGGACAAAGAATGGAAATAAGGACAGCTGCTGGACCCCACACATTGTGAAGTCAAAAACAATCTCATACACGCACTCAGCGGTAAACACCATGCACTGTGCTCTTGTGATTTAGATGTGAAATTTCTCCAGGCGTCTTCTGTGTCTGGAAGATGATTATGTAACTAGCTCTGCAAACTGGAACCCTGACAGATTTTTCTCCATTAGCAACTTTAAAGCCTCAGGCCCGTGAGCAGGTAGCATATGCAGATGCCAGCACCAGGGGCAGGAGGCCAGCTTCCGCAGGGAAGGGACCGGGGGCAGGAGGCCAGCTTCCGCAGGGAAGGGACCAGGGGTAGAAGGTGGCTGGTAGGGATAAAGCAAGCGGGGAGGTCTGCAGCACCTCTGCACTTCCCTCTCCCCTCCTTTCCGTACTGTAAGGTACCCTTGCCTACCTGTATGCAGGGAGATTGTGACATAAGGCAAAAGGGCCCTCCCCTCTCCCCAGGGCTGGCTTTAATAAGTTCTTTTTCCTTTTTGCCGAAGCGAGTGGCTTCCTCTGATTGGGTCAGTGGTGAGCAGAGGAACCTGAGCTTATGGACCTGAGTGTCTGGTAACGATTGGATCACAGGGTGCTGTGCTCATCTGTGGATTCATCCATGGATGAGTTCAGTAGCCAGAATGCACTGTTAGGAGAGCGGACCTGCAGTGTGACCTAGAGGGGCACATTCCTGTCTGTTCTCTCTGTCTCTCTGTCTCTGTCTCTGTCTTTCCCTCCTTCCTGGCTGCCATGAAGGCTGATGTAGGCAGCTGTAAGCAGATATCCTTCCATCCACCTGCATGTTTATTCCTTGGAGCCGGCTTACCATGGACTGAATTCCCCAAACCGTGAGCCCTTTTAATCCCTCACTCCTTTAAGTTGTGGCAGGCATTTTTGTCTCAGGGACAGAAAAGTGACTAACATCCTTGCATTATATGAAGAAGGGTGACTTTGAGGATGGAGCTGCTGGCCACAGGTCAAAGCTGTGAGTCCTGGAGTAGCACTCCAAGAACACTTGAGACTTTAATGGAATCACTACATTTCAAAATTGCTTGGGGCCATGATTCCTGTTTCCTCCCATTTCCCCATTTTTGCATGGGAATTATCTGATTTTAGGCAGAAACAACTTGTTTCTCACCCTCACAGACCAAAAGTAATTGCTCTCTAAGATGAGTTATATGGAGAAATCTCAACAAAATTTTAGGTTGTGTAGACAGCAAAATTTACAGTTTCTGAACTGATGAAATTTAGAACTGAATTAATGCCACAATGGGATGAGATCCTGCAGTGGGACAGACGAAGGTGTTCTGCCTGCAAAACGGAGGTGAATCTGTGGAAATGAGAAGGCAGCTTGCCCAAGGCAGGCTAAATCCCTTCCCCCAGTGCTAACACCAGGACTCCTGTAATCCTTGAATAAATTATGTTGCTCAGAAAAAATGTATGATAATAAATTTGTGATGTAAGCCATTGAGCTTGCTGTGATTTAGTACAGCAGCAATAGGAAACTAATACAAATGTAAATCATTTAATTAAAAAATTAACTGAAATTAAGAGCTCAATACACGAGTTTAACAGCTAATTCTTCTCAGTCAAAGGAAGGCTTAGTGAACTGGATTATAGCTCCATAGAAAACACCCAGGCTGAAAACCGAGATCAGGAAGGTGAAAGGTACAGAAGTGCTTTGCTGGCAGACAGTTAAAGGTACAAAAAGGGATAGTAATGATTTTATAATAAAGATGATAAATTGGGCTGTATGGATACTTTTTAGAAAAACATAAATTACCAATTACCTCAAGAGGAAACCATTACTGATCTTGAAACAGTGCTTTAAATTTCTCTATAAAGATACCTAAAGGCCCAATTGATTTTAGAAGCACTTCTACCGTGTTAGAGAGAAAAATTCATCTTTCTCAACCTCTCTCATATTCTATGAAAAGAAACACCTGACATTTCTCTGTATGAGATTATCAGTGTTGTTAGCAAATCCCAAATAGATGGGAAATAAAATTACAGGGTAACCTCGGTGAGAAGGCAGACGCAAATTTAAACAAACATTAATAAGCTCAACTCAGTGACACATAACACACAGAAGCCATCATGACAGAAGCCACTTCTAGACTCATTCCGAGCAACCTTAAACTAACTTACCACATTAACAGATTAAAGTTAAAAACTGTAAGATTATAAAAATAGACACGGTGAAATAACTTTGTAAAATTAACCTCCTGCCAGACTCAGAAAGGCAAATATCACATGTTATCCCTAAAATATGGGATCTAAAAAAGATGACAAGAAAGTAGAAGGGGGACAATTTTTAGAGAGAAGGAAGGGAGGGAGGGGTGTCAGGGTGTGAGCACAATCGTACATTACACACGCTGAAACCCCCAAACGCCATGTGAAACTAGAGGCTCGGGTGGGCAAGGGGGTGATCGTGAGGGGGCAGTGATTAAAGCGTGTTATATACGGGTTCAAATCTTCCAGAGTTAAATGCATTAACCTGTCCACTAATAAAAAGGTAGAGAAAAACAGGAAAAAAAATCCACATCCCAGTAATTTCTCAGCTGACTTACCAAAAGAGGGAACTGACTTAGTGAGATAAATAAGTTCTACTGGGAAAAACCCTCTGGGTGCAGCATCATGCAGAATAGAGAGATTCAAGAGCATTATCTCTGAAGCTGTAGAGAAAACCTCCCACCTCGGAGCCTGCCTTGGGTTGAGGTCACAGTGTGAGAATACCATGTATAAATGTGAAGGAAAGAGTGCCAATTAGCTGCTCACAGATAACAGGACTCTTGGCACTGATGCTAACACAGACTACAGAAAAAGTGTATGAATGAGACCTTAGCAAGGTGACTACATATGTAACCGTACAGGGACTGCTTGTGTTTCTATAGAAAAACAAGTAGTTGGAAAATGCATCTGAGGTTGTAGAAGTTTCCACCAAAAGGCACAGAGATGCTGTCTGTCTTATCTATGGAGAGCAAGCTGGTTCATAAACTTCTTACATGCCATAAGACCCCGTGGACACAGCCCTGGCTGCCCCCAGCCATAGCCAGCACCAACTCTGGTGCCACTTTGGCTCTGGGTGCCCCGGCCCTACACATTGTCCACTAGGTCCCATGGTGTAGAGACAAATAGTTCCCGAATGTTTTCAAAAGCGTGGTTTCTTGTACAGAGTGGTTTTTCTGTCTTTTAAACTGTTAAGATTTGATGGATCACTCAACAATGGATGGCTGGAGTATGCTAAAGGGGTGTTTACCAGTGAAATGGGACATAGGACCAGAACATAAAGATGCAAATATGGCTGTTTGAAATATGACCAAGGTACCACTGTAGGGATGAGGGTGACTGGGCCAGCGATTACTGGGGCAATCGGTTACCCGTTTGAAAAAGTAGTGGGTCTCTGTGTCACAGCAAACACAAAAACCTGTTCCCAACATGATAAGGAGTGGGACATACAAAAGACAAAATTCATTTCACAACTTCTGAAACAAATAGAATCCAGTGGCATTCTTTCAGAGTAGAGATGGAAAATAAGAAGTGACAAAAATCATGAAGTAAGAAGCTGATGATCTCAAATACATTAAAATTTGAGGCCCCTCTATGTCCAATGACAATGTGAAGAAAGTGAAAATACAACCCGGAAACCCAAGGATGGCATTTCAAATGCACGCAACTGACCAAAGTGGTGTCATGGTTATTTTTCTCAACATGGAGACGAAACACTGGACACCCACAGTTAACGGAAGGAAGGTTTATTCGGCTCACAGTTTGTAGAGGTTTCAGTTCATAGTTGGCTCCATAGAGGGTGGTGGGAGGCAGACGGGCATTGCAGAGGAGAACAGCGCACTCAGGCAGAACAGTGAGGCCCCAGGCAGCAGGCTGCAGGCCTCAAGCAGGCACAGCAGCAGGCCTCTCTCTGTCCATTTATACCCGGAATCCTACATCGCTCCATGAATTAATCCCTAGGCCACATCCTTGCTTTGCTTGTATTTGTAGTGTTGTGCTCCAAGCCTGACTGCTCAGACTCACAATGTCCTTAGAGAAGATCACACAGAAAACCAGACTGGGCCAGGCACACCTGCTCTCTGCAGGCCCAGACCCTGGCTACTCTGCACCTGGGACATCACATACTCTGGACCCAGCCACCTCCAAAAAGCCCCACCTATGACTGCATGAGGCTTTGGGGAGACAGCTAGACAAAGGCACAGCAGGTGGTTAGATAGTTAACACTGGATGGTTAGTGGCCAAACTGTGAAAAGTATCTGTAACAGCGGGGAAACTCAGGACCAATGCTCTGCAGGGAATTCACAGCAGTGCTTTCTAAGACAAGCAGGCAAACAAAAACTAGAAAGGGCAACAAAATCATGACAACATACTAACTGGAACCAGGAAACTGAAAATCACCCCCCAGTGAGAGTCTTAGGGTACCCAGACTGATGGACAGCAAGGACTGTGATGATGCCACCTCTACAGTGAGCTGCTGAACAGTGTTTGGAGCGTACACTGGTACAGTGATGCTGGGGAACAAGAGACATTCTCCAGTACATCTGAAAACATGCGTGTCCTGTGACCCAGCTTCTGCCCTTCCCTTTCCGGGTCATTTGTATATAGTGGAAGCTGAGGACTCAGCATGAGACAGAGGACCTGCACGAGCAGGCACGGGTGAGGACACGACCTAGAGACTACAGTGTTGGCCGACAGGAGCCCATGCAGGGAGCTGTGATTACACAGTGAGTCTCAGCACCTGACCTGTGCCAGCTCACTGGGTTCCCACGCAACCCTGTGAGATGCACGCTGTCGCAGTCACTGTTTCACAGAAAACACCAACCGTATCAAAGTGGAAGTGCTGGATTTGAACCTGGGTCCCTGAGATCACAGCACAGCTCTTACCCACTGTGCTGTGCAGCTTATGTGTAGAAGCGCACTTCCTTCCCTGGAGACCTCAAGCACAGGCAACACTGGACTGTGCCATTTATGAGACCTCGGTATGTGGAAAAGCCATGAAGAGAAGAGAGGAATTATGACCGCTGGGCACTCTGAGCTTCCCTGTCCCGGGCTTTTGCAGCACAGGTTTCCAACTGCTGCTCACTGGGAGTGTCACTACCCTGTCTGTGAGGCTGCTTCACTAAGAGAACACATACTGTCACTCCGGTCAGGATGTGTGTGTCTTCCCCAAGTTCCATACCCTGGACCCTGATGGCTGCAAGTTGGACTTGGAGGTGACCTCAGGAATGGGATTCCTTCCGGCCCCTGTGAAAGCCACCCAGACAGCTGCCCTGTCCCTTCCAGCCAGTGGGAGCACCCCGAAGAAGTGCCCTCTCTGAACCAAGAAGTGAGTTCTTACTGGCCACGGAGTCTGTCACACTTTGACTTTGACCTTCCAGCCTCCACAACTGGGCAAGAAACCTCTGCTGTTGAAGTCGGCCCGTTGGCAGGGTTTTGTGACAGAGGCCAGCACAGACTAAGACAATCACACATGCACTCTACTGTCTGTATTTCAAACTTACATGAAATTAAAGAAAACTTCTTTAAAAACAACAAAAAAAAAAGGGCAATGAGACCCCCCAGGTGGCCAAGAAGAAGAGGTGATAAAGCCTCTTCCTGCGGGGCCCACCATACACGGAGGGTTTTCCGCTTCTGGGGTTAGCGCAGGCCTCTGTGCCCTGTGTGTCTTGAGGGTGGGGCCTCCTGCCCCTCCTACTCCTAGGCTAAGTGCTGATCGTGCTCCAGGGCCCGC
>PVLA01012139.1:0-46967 GCA_004027455.1 Hydrochoerus hydrochaeris
GTGATAAGGGAAACAATGTAGGGAGCGGCATGATAGTCTCACACATCTCTTCCTCCTGCAGGCATCCAGGTGCATCGGCTTACATTTCCCAAGCTAACTAAGTAACAAGATTGAGATGTTAATTGATACCTATTGCCCTGAGCCTGGGGCGCTTCCTGCTTGGAGTTGAGGTCAATTAAAACCTATTGTTTAGGATTGTACCTGCCTGGCCCTAAGCCTGGGGTGCTTCCTGCTTGGGGCTGGGGGTTGCTGCCAAGGTTAGCAAATATATATTCCAGCTTCTAAAAAATAAAGCAGATTCAGATTCACTCACAGACTGGTGTGCAGTGTCTTCTGTCTCTCACTCGCCGACTCCCCGTCCACCTTTGGGAAACCCTAGCCCTGCTGCAGCTGGACTCCGGCATTTACTGTACTTGGCTGCTGGTGATTCAGCTTTACTGAGAGCAGGAAAGCAGAGAGGAGGCCTCTTCTCTCAGACACACACATTGTCTGGTCTGGAATGGCACAACTCACTGAGAAGCAGAGAACCCTGCGTCCTTCTTTCACAATATCTTTCCTATTGTCTGATTTTTATTAGATCCCAGAAGTATTATTATACCTTGGGATAGTATATTAAAAATTGATAGGAGTCAATGAAAACATGATTCAAAATATTTTCTTTATACTTTTTCTTGTTAAGATGTATCTATTTCATAAAATATTTATATCACTTGCTGAAAAGACTCTCTTAGAGAATAAAAATAATTTCCACTTCTTGACTATAATCTCAATGATATTGTCAGTGAATTAAAATAGATATTTCCATTATAATGTTGAGATACTTAGAAAAGATACTCTAGTAGCTAGGTATAAATTTATAGCATTCGTATGTCTCACTTATCAAATTTCACATACTTTTTAGGAAATTTCATATTACATTCTAGGTGTTTTTAATTTATCCTTTTTAATAATCATAATAATTCTGTATATATGTATGCTTGAATAGGCAGGAAAAATATATATCACTTTTTCCATTTTATAAATAAATAAACTAAGATTTGTAGAGGTTTGGGCTTATTTAAAGTCACCTTCACAGTAAGAGACAAACTATTTATTTATATTCAGATGTTTTCACTCTAGCTCTATAGAGTTCTTCTCCCTTTTTAACATGTAAATTTGTTTTTACCATTTTCAGATACATGCTTCAGCCTATTGGTGTTTTCTCAATTAAAGAAATACTTTCTCTGAATAGTTTCCATTTTTCTTTGAAAAGCATTAACATTTATACCATTGTTAGTTCCTTTCTAACAATTTCTTTTGCATTACAATGTGGCAAAGTCCCAAGGTTTGATTTAGTAACTTGAAAATGTGATGTCAGTGGCATTGCCAGAAAAGAAATAAAGAGAAGTTGGACTTGACAGATGAGTTTAGTCCTTGTTTTTAAAAAGCCTCCTTTTTAAACACCGGAACTCAATTCTGGTCTCCTAGTTAAAAAAAAAAAAAAGCCAGAATTTAGATTTTTAATTATAGACTTCTGCAAAGTTCACCTTTTGTGTTAAACCAATAGGAAGCAGCTTTTTATAGACACCACATTATTCACTTCAATACTTCAAACTGAACGATTGCTTTCCTGATTTGTATTATTAAAAGAAGCTGCATTTGAGCTGCTGCTACCATAAATAAGGTAAAGCATCAATTGAATTGAAAGTTATAGAATAATTTAAATCTCTCGTGTTTGGGGATCAATGGACTTAAGGTGAATATTGAGTGTCAGCATGACTCAGGGGAATAAACAAAGAAGAGGCAACCATGCAGCTCAGAATGCCAATAATTCCATTTGTCATGAGTAAGTAACTTGTGCATGATGATTTAGAAATTGACTGTTCACGCTCCACTCCCAGTTGTCCTGCAAATCATTGTGTGACCTTTGCCAGGCATACCTTCCTCTGGGCCTTGGTTTTACTCCTTTGTGAAGTAAAATTTGAACTACATGGACTCAAAAGATTCCTATAGTGCTTATATCCTAAGATACCCTATGCTTAAAAAGAGAACAATGCCATAGAAACTGGATGTAAAGATCTAACCTCAGATGTGAAGCTTTCTAAAACTTTTTCCTTTTTAATAAAGTTGGTGTTTTTGGTAAGGTAATCTATCATATTCTAGGCATAATTTTATGTTGATTTTAGATTTATTATACTGCTTCAAACTCTTATGAACCTATATCTTCATTATAATAATGCCTATGTGACATTCAAAAAGGTAAAACAAATGAATACCTTCAGGGTCAGATTTAAGAAACATGGTACTTCTAATCTGAGAATTAAATGTGGAAAATCTACGATGAACAGTTTTTATGACCCAAAGGTAACCCAACTTGACTCATTAGAAAGGGCAGTAGCTACATATAACAGTAATTGTAGCAGATAAAAGTATGAGGAGAAATTAGTAAGTCTAAATGAAGAATTTCAAAAAGGTAGAAATTTGTCTTTTGAATATTAACAATTTCCTTATAATTTATTTCACTTTAATATATCTTCAGTTTTTTGTGTCTAGGACAAAATTTGCTTTGCTTTGTGAAAGCATTCATTTATTTATTAGGACAGTTTGTACTTGGATTAAAAATTTGGAATCCACACACATTTTGTGATATATATATATATATATATATGTGTGTGTGTGTGTGTATGTGTGTTTAGCTCTATATCTTGTCTTAGTGTTTTCTCTTATGTGGACACCATATATTGGTAATCCATTATGAAGTAAGATTCAAAGAGCATCATAGAGAACTGAATGGCGCTTGAGAAAATTTGAAGAGTACATTGAATTTATGATGAGTTCATTGAATTTATGAAAAAATTTGATAAGTTCATTGAATTTATTAGGAATTCAAAAGTTCAAAGATTTAATTTAATAAAATGTAATCAATACGAAGGAATGGTGTTACAGCCTATATTTATTTACCTCTATTCATTTCAAAATGTAAATTTTAGTCTAATGAAGAACTTCCCCCTGCACCCTGATGGAGTAATTGGCATTGACCTTACCATAAACAACTTCAAACAGGACCAAATCTCTGGAACCACTGTTTTGAAACAGTTGGCAATAGGCAGTATCTGGCACTGAGCTCTAAAAGAAGGAGAATCAATTATGTAAGTCTAAAATTAACTAAACTTTCTGTCTGTAAATATTATGGTATGGAGACAAAGAAAAGGGAATAGAAGCAAAGAAGTGCAATCTCACAGTGAAACCAAATTATATTCAGAAATGGGATTCTTTGTAATCAAGAACCTACTCATCAGTGGTTCTGCAAAACAGAAAAAAAATACTCTTGTATAAACAGTGGCTAGATTTCATGTATCTGGAGTGTGTGGGGGTTTACAGAGCAAAAGGGACCAGAAAGAATGCATGAGAGTTTTTTTACAAAGGAATTCTACTGAAACTTGTTTAAAATGAAGGCTAAGGACACTGAAAGTAATAAATATTGAAATATAAAAGAAAAAATTGAATTGGACATAATTAAAGGGAAAAACTCTCTTCCCACATTTAAAAGATCAGGACAATACATATCATGGGAAAATAACTAACTATAACTGTAACTCTGTCCTAATACATCTGTCTGTCTATCTACATATCTATCTCTGTGTCTATGTGTGAAACTTTGAGTAACTATATATCAACTACATAGAGAATTCTCACAAATGGTAAGAAGAAAAATTAAAATGTTAAAGATTGAACAAAATGTTTGGGTAGATATTTTTGCAAAATAAAATATACAGATAACCAATAAATACACAAATTAATGTTTTTTCCCTTGTAAAATGCAGTTTTCAAAATTTTAAACAAAAACAAAACATAAAACTAAATAAATAGCAAATTTACTAATTATTCTCTGTCATGGTTGTTTTCTTCTCATTGCTGAGACAAAATACCCAACATCCAAAGTTAGAGAAAGAAAGGTTTATTTAGTTCACCATTTGGCGATTTCAGTCCATAATCAGCTGGCTCCAAGGCATGGTGGCACAGCACAGGGGAAAAAAAAGGTGATAGAAGACAACAAAAGCAGCAAAAGCAAAAAAGGGGAAAAAATAAGCCTCTTCTTTCCCATATTTTGTAAGAAGGCTGTCCCTCCACCAAAGGCTAGTGTAGCACTCACACTATCTCCCTGTCCCCCTTTTGGGCAGGATAAGGTTGTTTACAAAATGAGGACCTTTGGCCCTTGCTGAGGGCATAAACTTCAGCTTCTCAAGCCGACGCATTATATCAACCATCACAACTTCATTAAAGGATAAGAAGCTGATATTACTAAGTTAATCAAAATAAGAGATACTGTCCAAGTAGAATGGTAATGACTAACTATTGGAGGAGTAATTTATTTAGAATACAATTATTTGCAAACCTTTGAAATAATTTAGCAAAAAAAAAAATCAATAACTCTTCAAATCTGTGGGGAAATGATGAGAAACAAAAGTATTTACATGTTTTTACATTCTTCCCAATAAAATGCTTATTGCATAAAAAGAAATAGTAATTTACAGAGGCAAAATAAGACAAACACCACTTTAATCAAGATATTAAGGTTAATATAATACATATCAACAGATAAAAACAAAGCATTATTCTCTGAATGTTCTTCTGGTCAGTGCATAACCAGAATACAATCATGAAGAGTCAAATAACAAACCTCAATTTGGGAACATTCTACAGGTTTAGTACAGAAATATAAAGAAACATGCCAAATAACTTCTGTGAATGATTACTGTTTAGAAAAGTTTTCTAAAAAGGACATTATTAGAATGCTGACAAATTTGAGTGTGTCTTATTAGTTTATATTATATGTCAATATTTATTTAATGAGTTTGGTAGCTGCATTGTGATTTTGCAAACAAATATTCTGTTTATTGAAATTATATTCCATACTATTTCCAAATGATAGTGCATCTTATACACAATGATTCAGGAATAAGAAGAAAAAAACTTATTGGTGATATTTTTGGTAATTTTTGATTGCCTTTGTAGAAGTTAAGAAATATAATGAAGAAACTTGTGTTTCTCCACCCTGAGAAAAATTACATTTCTCTTTGTAACTAAGAATGA
This sequence comes from Hydrochoerus hydrochaeris, assembly GCA_004027455.1. Lineage (NCBI taxonomy): Eukaryota > Metazoa > Chordata > Mammalia > Rodentia > Hydrochaeridae > Hydrochoerus > Hydrochoerus hydrochaeris. Next base: position 5,074 of record PVLA01012139.1, read on the forward strand.
CTTGTTCTTCTAAAAGATCGATAGAATTAAAATTCTGTGTGTCAAATACATTTATAATAATTTACTTATTTTTATATTTTATTTTATTTTATTTTATTTTTGGTACCTAGAATTGCATTCATGACCTCATGCTTGTGGGGTAGGCACTTACACCACTTAGCTAAACCCCCAGCCCCATTTATAGTAATTTAGCAACCATAATTAGAAAGATAAGAAATTACAACACAAATATATTTTTTAAACTGTATTAACAAGATAGTTAAAAATCTTCAGAATTTGAAGAAACAATTGTAAATCATTTTCTTAAATTTTGTAGGCCAGTTTTTAACATATTCTACAAAGCAATTAAGCATTTTCTCTGCCTTTCCTAACCCATTTAACATGTTTTTAAAATAGAAATGTGCAAAACATTGAACTATCATTATCTTGTGAGATTGCATGTTTATCTGGGACCACTTGACTCTATGAACTGTACAGTCATATTGTGCCATTCAACCCCTATTATTGCATTATTAATATCTTCCATTGTCTAGAATCTTGATCTTCTAATTCAAACACAGGTGTTACATTTAATGACATTTCCACATTTTAGTGCTAATGATAATTATAAAAATTTACAATATACATACAATTATAGACATTTCAAAACAAATGATATATAGCTAGGACTGATCATCAGTACACAGCAGTGCATTAAGCCTTGTTGTTGAAGCACCAAAATATTTTCATCAAATTATTGTTTAGATGTTTCTCTATACCTCTTAATGTATCACTTGGCTTTGCTATATATTCCCTCTCTGAGACCTGTATTTCCTCTCTTCAGCTTTTATTATCAAGAAACTAAAGAAATAGTGCTTAGAATCTCAGAAGGAATTCTTAATACAACTTCAGCACCAAGGCTAGTACCTACAATGACCTGCTCATCTCCCCCACCAAAAAATTAAATATTTTGAATAGTACTCTTGTGAGTATGAATTTTTAAAAGGTAAAACAATCTGTTCCCGTATTCTCACAAAATACAAACAATCTGGTATTTTTTTACAGTGATTTTTTTTTCTAATTTTATTTGTATAATTATGGATTTGAATATGGATCACAATATAAAATTACTTATCTTGTAGATAAATATTTTGTAAGCTAAGCAGAAAACAATATTGATCACCTTTTATTTTGTATAAGACTGATTTTATTCATTTTACAAAAATTAGTAAGTGATGAAAGTTGTTTTTATCCAGGACCAGAGATTATCCCATTTCTGTTTGGTTCTTGTATAGAATAATTAAGATATTGAACAGATATCTTCAGGCTTTCAAGTAATGTTGGTGCTACTGACCCAGGAACTATTTAGAAAAACTGCTTTTAAATATAGCAATTGTACATCCAGGTTGTACAGTTATGGGGGATTAACTTATGATCAACTTGAAATACCCTGCTGAACTGAGTCAATGTGGTTCTAGGTGTATAAGATCCACCTAAAGAATGTTGCCAAAAAGCCTAAAAGGAAAACTAGAGAAGATGATGGTATGCTTTCACAAAAGAAGCTTCTTGTGCTGGTTTTCCTGATATGAACTTGCTGTTCTCATCTTTGGAGGAGTTCAGGTCCTCACCATCACTCGGATTTGCACATCTCACTTGTCTTTACCTATTTTCTTTGAGGAGCTCTTGGCCTTGAATGTAACTTCCTGGCTCCAGTGTAAATCCCTCATTCTGCTGGAACAAAACCTTCAACCCACTGGTCCAGACTTTTTGATTCCACCAGTGACATCTGAGCTGTCCCAGTGCAGAATCTTGATACAGACTTGCATGAGACATTTTCGAGTGCCCTAGGCCCCCTGTTGGGTTCGTGCAGGACATTACCATGGGCACTAGGTCTTCAGGTAGACTCATGCAGGACATTGTCATGGTATCCAAGCTCTCAGATGCATTCTTTGGCTCATTAGGGTGTCGGCAGATATTTTGCAGTCTTCTGCATTTGAATTTTTGGGTGAATATTATAAAATAACCCTATAAATCATGTGTCCTGTATTAAATCTCTTCCCATGCAAACTCTGACTACAACAACAGTGGGATAAACTTAGATGATTATTTCCATAGGATTTTTTTTACTTATTTTAATTATGGTAAAAATATCTCATGTAGTATTTGTGACTGTAACACCTTTTAAGTATACAATTGATCAACATTAAATATGTTCATACTGTTATTCAACCAACCTCCAAGTCTCTTTTTATTTAGAAAAATTGAACCATTATACCCATTAAATACTCTTTGTTCTCTATCAACCAGCATTCAACATTCCAACTGTATGAATCTGTGTATTCTAGGTATTTCATGTAACTATAAGCTTACAATATTGACTTCATGATTATGGCATTTAGCATAGTGGTCTTTAGATTCATCCACGTTGTAGCATTTGTCAGAATTTTCTTCATTTTAAAAACTAAATAATACTCAATTTTACATATTTACCATATTTATTCATTTACTCATTAATGTGCTCTTGAATTTCTTTTATATTTTGCTCTTTTGAATAATATTATTAGGAATATGAATGCACATGTCTCTCTGAAATCCTACTTTCAATTCTTCTGGAAATATATGCAGGAGATGAACCAGTGCATCATGTAGTAATTTCATATTTGATTTTATGAGGACCACTGAAATGTTTTCTATAGCAAATGTATCACCATAGGTTCCCACCAACAATTCACAAAGGTTCCAATTTTCCACTTAAGCCTTTATTATTTTCTTATTTTTTTCTTGAAGTAGGCATTCTGAATGGATGTGAGGTGGCATGGATCTTTCTAGCTAAACCAAAGCATACCAAAACAAAGTAGCTTATGAAAAATAGCACAAAGATCATCTCTGATGCTCTTAGCCAGTTTTTCCTGATTTAAATATTTATAAATACAGTTATATGTTAACAATTTGTTTTATAACATTATAATATTCTAAATATTTATAAATACAGTTATATGTTGACTACAATTGTTTTAGAATATTATAATATTATAAATCAGTTTTTCCTGATTTAAATATTTATAAATACAGTTATATGTTGACTACAATTGTTTTAGAACATTATGTATATTTTTCAATACAACATTTTAGCACAAAAAGATCATTATTGACTAAAGTAATGCTTTTAAAATGTGATTTAAAGAGTGCTGCTTATTAATGTCACTAGTGCATCCAGGTAACAAAAGCAACAGGAACAAAAAAAAAAATGAGAATGTTGACCTCAGGTTCATTCTCAAAAACTCTACATGTTGTTATTGAATGATACTTTGTTGGTCAATTTCAAGGTCCCTGCTTCACAAATCAGATGTGTAATTTGGTGCAAGTTTATTATTTGACCTATGTTTCATCTTCTATACTATTTCCAGGGAATTGTCCTCCTCCCTCATTTACAATTCAGAATTTCAGTTAACCTAGGTTGAAGAATATTTTATATACATGGTTTTAAAATGAGAAAAAACACATCTAAAGAGGACAAGAAATTACCTTGGGACTTTACAGTCACCTGGGTCAGCAAACAAAACACTTACAGAAAAAGATTTTGTGTGTGCTCTGGAAAATCTCATTTGTGATGTCCTCCCTCTTGGTAAGTCAATAATACCTTCTTTGTTAAATGACCATGGACTAGTTATGTTAGTTTTACTTAGCCCTCAGTGGACTTATGCTTAAAGAATTTCCCACATAGAAGTCTACTATTTAATATAAGCTCTCAAAGAATTATACTTCCATAAACAAAAAGTGGGCACCATTTTCCATTTATCTTAAAAAGTAATATTTTATGTTTATTTTTGACATACATAAGGTAAACATTTAAATGAAAAAACTATAAGTTATAAACATGTAGTTAGACATTTCAATTTAGAGATCAATATTGTAAAATTATTTTTAAAATGAAAAACCTGGGTAAGTTGGTTTACTTTTAGAATGAATTTGACATGGAAATTTGATTAAGGAGGTAAGAAATTGTGAAAATATTTTACGTGAACACATAAATTACAACAAATTCTGATGAAATGGTTTTATCTACCTAAAGTTGCTCTTGACATGTGTTGAGATAAAGACAGGGAAAAGATATGAGAGGAATACAAACAAGAGATTATTTAAAAGCATGGATGGTTTCTTCATTTGGAGATGGGTAATCACAGAAGGCAGCAGATTATACTCTTTAAAAATAAGTCCAAATCACCTATTTTGGAATTCTGGCTTTACTGCTTGCCTAATTACTATTTTTTTCTGAAATTTTCTTATTATAGAAAAGAGATGTAAAGCATACATATTATATATTTATTTCAATGAATCAAATTAATATATATACATACTAATGATTTTAATACATACACAAATAAACAGGTAGATTCACAATTTATTGAATATCCCTGGAGTTCTCATACTTATAAGTACAAGTAAGATTTTAAAATTTCCCTAGACATTAAAAACTCAATTAGGAAATTCTACATGCACAGCCTAATTACCTTAAATCAAAGTTTCTCTATCTATTAGCATCCATACAATTTTTCCATCTTTTAAAAATTAAACGTTTAATAAACATAGCATAACCTTTCAACTATTTTAAAAGATTATTTTAATGATATCAATAAGAAAAATACTAATTAGAATCTTTCACCACTATCTCTCTATTTGACTAGATGATATATGTTTTGAATCATAAGTCAGATTGTACATCTCATCGGGTCCATATTTTCTTGTTTTCTGTACTACATTAAAAACAAAATATTATTTTACATTTACTTGCTGGAATGTCAGAAAGCACTTGGTACCCCTAATATCTAGCCCTTTCAATTAAATATGGATATGGAAGTTAGGGAGCATTCTAATGGAAGAGTTCTCCTAGCTCTCCTTTACATGCCTGAGAGAATAAACAAATTAAAGAGCATCTCTGTGCATCCATAGATCAGCCTACTTCTCTGCTAACTCTCTATTTTGAGCCATTTGGCAGGTCATTGCCAGAGATTAGGTGACAAATATATATGTGTAGAAGCCATAGATCTATAAGCAATTTACTCCAGCTACCTGAAACTTATAATATTTTTAAGCTTTCAATCTGAGATGGTAGTTAATGAGTTTATAGCTCATACTTTATACTGCTGAGTTCTAAAACATAGTTTTGCTTGAGATTTCTCTTACAGATTGGAATGAACCTTTTGATGACTGGCAATTCATGTATGAATGATACTGAAAATTGATGATCAACATCAATTGACTAAAATGTGCCAGATAAATAGCTGTTTTATGCAGTTTATATTTTACCTCATTTAACTGTCACACAACAAAACTTCTGAGGTAAACATTATAATTGTCATCTGATTTCACAGATAATAAAACTGAGGCATCCAGAGGTTAAGAAACTTCCACAAGTCCCAATCACTTGTAAGAGGTGATTGGGTCAGTATTAAAACTGTTCAAATGGACCAGAATCTGGCCTCAAACACCAATAATATTTAGCATTCTTTCTTTTTCAAATGAAAAAATACTATATTCAAAAATGAACAAAAATAACTCAAATGCAACAAATGAAAACATCAATCCAAGAATGTTATTTAGTGCAAACACTAATAATAGCAGTATGGAAATGCCTCAACAAACTAAACCTGAAAGTTCATTTGTCTCATCTATTCCACTTCTAGATGTCTTCCTGAAAGAGTTAAAGACCTCATACCACAGGGATGTATCCATACCCATGCCTTTAGCAGCACAATTCCTAATAGCTAAATCTTACAGGCAGCTTGTATGTCCATCAACAGATGAATGGATAAAGAAATTGTGTCATATACAATGATGCACTACTTGGCCACACAGAAAGATAAACTTCAGTCATTTCTAAGAAAATGTATGCACTTGCAGACCATAATGTTAAGTGAAATAATTCAGACACAGGTCAAATACTGCATGGTATCTCTTATGTGAGAAACACTGTTATAAATAAAGAGTAAAATGAAAGATAGTAGGCAAAAAGGAACGTAGAACTTTCTCAAAGGCGAAAGGCATCAAGAGATGAAGAGAAAGGGGACAAGAGGGAAGAGAAAAAGGTGGAAAAAAGAATTAAGATATTTTATGCAGATGTACCAACTCCACTCAAGGACTATAATTACTGTGTACTACACACATGTCTTAGCAAAATAAGAAAACAATTTTAAAAATCAAATATAAATTCACATTCTCAAAAAAGTGTACTTAAGAATTTATTGTTTTACTGTTGTCCCAGATAGATTTTCTTTTTTGTTTTTTTTGGAAATAGAAGCTATCCTAATTGAAGCTAAACTTGCTAAATTTCTACTTCAACAAACAAAAACTTAAGTTATTGACTTTCAAGATCTAACCTTTCATGAAATAGGGGCAAACTAGGCAATTCTTACTCTTGTAAATACAGGTACAATTAACTGACTCTTTTTAGGAGTATAAATAGTTTTATTCAGATTAAGTGAAATACATGGCAATAGCTTTTCTTTTACATTTATGGCATTATATATTGATATTATGAGATATCCATCATTTCAAAAAGATATTATTTTCTTACTATCACAATATTAACTATACATTTTAGTTTATAATATCCTCAGCAGATATGTAACTTCTGACAAATTTTTTCCCTCAAGAGTATACATGGAAATCATACTTCGGACTATTTGCCTTTTGTTTGCTATTCTATCCAATAATTAATTTTCCTTTTCTTAGCAAATTTAACTGATTGGCCAGAAACATCACTCTGTTACATTTGAAAAAAAACATGCTAATAACCTACAGTATTTTATATTATATGAAGCACTGGCAAGTTTAGTGATAGCAAAAAGATACTGGCTCAATAAATTTTAGGTTTTTTTTATTTATTCAAAAGGTTTTCTTATGTTCCTTTTTCTTTCATCATATGAATACAGATTTACCTGTCTTGGGACATAAAACTTCATATTCTACATTTAAATAGGAATAATACTATTATTATGCACTATAATATAATTCAAGTTGTAATACTTATGTAGTCACTTCCATGACACAGCTGGTTAATGAGTAAACAAAATTAGGCTCCTGAAAAATGATAACATCAGTGTAAATAGCACACATGTAACCAAAGTGTATAAAGGAATATTGATACATTGTCCACTATTAACATGATACAAGGAATATTAAAGGTGTTTATAGACCTGCGAGCAGCGGAGTGTACTACTGCCTTGTTCTCATCCTTGGGGTGGGGTCATCCTGGGTTAAACTTGGCTAGAGGCACCACAGGAAGTGGGAAGCAAATGATTAATGCTGTTGTGGTCCATTTTCCTCAGTTACTGAAAGGTTAGTGAGGCTTGTGGACGAAATAAAATAAGGTAAATAATACAGTATAATTTTCTTGTAAATGTAACTAGTTCTCCAAGAAATCAAATGTTTCTCTCCTTTTTTGTGTTCTAGAATGAGTCATTCTAAGAGAAGCAACTTTAATTTTGATGGTTTGAACCAGATATTCCTCTTTTAGATTTGCCTAATAAAACTATATGTAAAATCAATAGATTTATAAGCTATGACTTATAAATTGTTATAATGATTTCTTTTATGTATGGAATTATAAACTGATAAACTGGAAAACTTTCAAGTTAAATGCTCCCAATTGTAAGAGGTAACCCTCAAACCTTCATCCTAATATATTATTCTGGACAAAAAAAAATGTGTCTAACACAAAAAGCAAGAACCTGAAGAGTCCTGCAGAATATCCCAGGTATAAAAAGATTTAGGGGTAACAGGGATACAATCTTCCAATTCTCTTATGTTCATCCAATAAAAGTATGTATTAGAAAAATAGTTTAAATGAAGTCATCAACTTCTAGTTAAATAAGACAAATGACTAAAAATATTTGCTTCTATCTTTCATAAGCTATCTTTAAAATATTATAGTGTGGCATGATTTATAGTGGCAAAATGTAGTGTTATACCTTAGTATAAAACTCTGTATATGGCATTTAGAAACTGATATACATCCTATCAAGTAATGTAAGTCAAAATTTGAATATAAATATGGGAGAAATAAGGACACATAAACAAATATGTGTTTAAATGGCATGCTCTATATAATAAAAATGTCAATATATATTTATCTGTGTATCTATATATATCTCACATAAATGTTTCATTTTATAATTGGCACATAAATGATAATTGAAAAGCTACCTAAGCAAAAGAAAGTCATACAAAAAAGATATTAGATTAAAGAATCTGAGGTGTAGAAAAGAAGTCAAGATGGCCAATCAGTGAGCAACAAAATACAAAGCTTCCTGGGAGAAACAACTCATATGCCAGAATAAAACACCCTGGAGACACCCAGACAGAGGGAGATGGATCCTCTTGACACATTAAGAAATCAAAACATAAAAAAGCTTGTCAAATACATTGGGACTACAACTGAAATAGCTAAAAATTATGGGACACAGCATTTTCACAGCAACCCCCTAGGTTTGTAACTGCCTGAATTTGCGCCAGCTTGAATCCATGCCGGACTGCAGAGCTGCCCAAACTCATTCCCGCCACCACTCACAGGAACCACAGTAGCGCTGAAGTTGGGGGTTAGCTAGCCCAATGGAGAGCAGAGCCAGCAAAGGGACCTTCATTAATCCATGGTCAGTGCTGGGAATGAGACCCTGCCCCACGAGAAGGGCAAGACCAAATGAGCGACATGGTAGAATCAGGCAGGAGGAGCCTGAACTGGGAGTGACAGTAACTTCAGTTGGTTGCTCCCTCCCCAGAGCAGATTCGTGGGATTTGCTTGGACTGGGCCGCACCCCTGGCCGGGACCCAATGAGCCATCCCAAATCAATTCCCTGTGCCTAGCACACACTAACCGGGTGAAGGCCCCTGAACTTTGGCTGGCTTGGTGGGACAGGGCTGGCATAAGCAGCCCCTGCTTACTCCTCAGTGACAAGAGCAGGCAGGAGAGGGCGGAGGTCCCTCACCAGCATGCTTCAGAGGAAACATGGCCAATAGGGAAGGGGGCTGAGACCTGCACTGTAACCTGTGTGGAGGAAGCCAGGACCATGTCAGGAGAGAGAGGCAAGAGGAGGCCTCTAGCCCAGAACCCTGAAAACACTGATCCAGGAGAGGGAAAAACAAGGGAGACAGGGTGGCAAACATACAACAATAAACATGACTTCAATGGACATTAAGAAATATCTTTGGTACCTTGTAGATGAGCTCAAAACTGAAATATTAAATCAGGTAAAGCAAGATATGAGTAGAGTAATAAAAGAAATGCTCTCAGGAAGCATCTATCAGGAAGATACAGACAGAAGAAGGGAGGGACACAAAAAAAGGAGAGAAACATTTGATAAAGAATATAAAGAAAATATAGAATACATGAAGCAGATTCAAAGAGACTACCAGGAAATTAAAAACGCCATTGAAAGCTGGCAAAACTCCTTAAAAGAAACTAAGGATAGAATATCAAAACTTGAAGACAAGTTTGCAATGTATGATCATGAAAGGAAAGATCTCTTAAAAATAACAATGAAACAGGCAGTAACAATACAAAGGCTAGAAGATGACAAGAGAATCTATAATTTAGGAATAAGAAATGTGAATGAAGAAGCAGGAATACATACAGGCAAATTACAAAGGCTATTCGTGCAAATAATTAAGGAAAACTTCCAAGCATGGGAAAAGAAAATGACATTTGTTTATGTGAGGAATATAGAACTCCAGCCACCTCCAAACAAAACAGAGCTACACCCAAACATGTAATAATCAAGATACCAGAAATTCAATATAAAACCAGAACATTAAAAGCCATCAGAGAAAAAGAAACATTACCTATAAAGGTAAGCTCATCAGGATCACAGCTGACTTCTTGACAAAGACCATCATATCAAGAAGAGCTTGGAGTGAAGTATTCCAAACCCTAAAAGAAAATAACCTCCAGCCCAGATTGATGTACCCTGAAAAACTGTCACTAGAAATTAATGGAGAAACAAGATGCTTCCATGACAAAGAGGAACTGGGGGAGTTTATGACCACCAATCCAACCCTGCATAGAATACTGAAGGACATTCTAGAGAGAAAAAAAATACTGGGATTTTAGGAACAGTGGCAGAAAGGCCTCAGTGAGTGGGGCAGGCAGTAGAATGAAGGAGGAAAGTAGACAAAGGCAGAAAAATGGCATAGCAGAAATCAGGCAGAGAAAGATAACTAGAATCTCTTAACATAGATGGCCTTGATACACCATATTGTTAATAGTGTACCAGGATTTAAAACCCACATTACCCACACTACTCTGCTTAGATGTATTATATTCTGTTCCAGTCATTCTACCTGTACTAGATTTGAGGGCACAGACAGTAATCCCAAAAATAACAGGATATAGTACAGTAATCATCTTTAATTTCCTGTTAACTTAATCTAAAGCTCTGTAAAACCTACACTTTATTTTTTACCATGACTGATAGTAATTGAATCTGGTTTGTTAGATTGCTGTTTTGTATTGATAGATTTTATTCAAAGCTGTTATGATTGATAGTATCAAGTCTAAGAGTATAGACAACTGCACTTAAGATAACAAGATTCACTAGAATATCCACTCTAGTTTGATTATGACCTGTCTTTGAAGTTTTATACTGTCTACAATGTTTTATTTTTACTAATATTGTTATGTGCTTCTATATTCAATTATACTGCTATATTCATTTATGCTTGATGATACAGACAATTCTATTGAAGATAATAAGAAACAACACAGCAATCATTGTAGATCACCTTGTACCGTGGTTTTATATGACTTTGGTTTCATGCTTTTATAGGACTTTGTTTTGTTTTGTCTTGCTAAGTTTTGTTTTTCCCTCTAATACAGAAAGGATAGAAATACATGTACAGATTCATGCATGTGTAGCTGTTTACACTCTCACTCTTTGAATATCTACTTTGTATGCTTTGATTTTGTAACTTGAACAACTATTTCTAAGAGTACAATATGTAATTTATCAACTAGTTATTTCTTATTGTTTATCCTTTTTTTTGAAATTATGTATTATCTCTACCCTTTACATGCTTTTGTTTCTCTTTAAATAAAAAAAAGATACTAGCAAGGCAATACATAAAATTAACAGTAAAAAATAGTATTTCACAAGTGAGTTAGCATAAACATAAATTTATAAGAAACCCACATATAACAGTTGGAAGAATGTGCATTCTTGTACAAGGATAGTTTGCCAGTTTTCAGGAGAAACTGATACTACTCTGTTTTATGAAGCTTTAGTGGTATATTTTAATACACACACAAAAATCTTACTTTAGGGTATTATGTAAATATAAATTAAATATTTATGATATAAAGTTAAATACTACTGTTAAAATTTCTAGAATAACGAGTAAAAAACAGAAATCAAATATTTTTTATGGTTCAAATGTTTATGTCTTTCCAAAATTAATGTACTGAAACCTAGTCACCCATGTGATGATTTTAGAGGAAACCACTGAAGAATGAATAGGTCACGAGGGAAGAGCCATCTGGGAAGGGACTGCCATTTGAACATAAATCCAAAGAGCTGCTTTAAGTTTCAATATGTGAGGACATAGCAGGGTGAACCAGGGAGGAGGCTTTCAGCAGACAAACTGTCAGTCTTGATCTTCACCTTCTCAGCCTCCAGAATGTATGAAAGTAAATGTTTAGTTTCAAATCTACCCAGTCTACAGTATATAGTCAGGTAGTCTGAATAGACTCACACAAATATGTAACTTCCAAACCATTAGAAAAATAAGAAGGAGAAATGACATACAATGCAACAACCAATCCAGCAATTGACAAGGAAATAAAATGTGAAGGTAGAAAAAAGCTGGACTTAATTTTAAGAAACGCAAGATAAGGTGGTAGAAAATAATCAAGTATATCTATAATCAAAGTGAATAACCACAATTTCTGACTGAAAAGTGTAGACAGACTTTCTGAACACAAACCCAGCCTTACAGCATGTACATGAGGTGCAGCTGAAGCATAAAAGCATAGAAAAAAATGCATAGGCAAGGGGAAATGCCTTGAGCAAATTTAAGGTTGTTTAGCTATGTAAAAACTTCAGAGATCTTTGTAGAGATAGAGAATCTGTGAATGGGTAGAGACTGGTAGGAAGTGAGGGGAAATGTGTTAAAATTTTAAGTTGTGACATGTGTATGTAACAAAAGCCCACAATGGACATATTAACTATGTGTTCCAGATATATACTAATAAAATAATTTAAAAATTAAGACACGCACACATACCACTCCCGCTAAAATACCTTAGGGTATGTTTTTTTATAATTTTAGTAGTTATGGTTCTCTAGAGGGACAGAATCAATAGCAAAAGGGGGTGTAACGGTGCAGGGGGTGAACTAGGTTGGCTTAGAGTGTCAGAGGGAAAAAGTCCGCAATAGTAACCTGACTTTGCAGAGCCAAGGGTTTCAGCAGCTGCTCTGCCTGAGGAGGTAAAGTTGAGATCAGAAAAAGATGGACCAAGCAACCAGAAGCACGGCGAGGTTGTAAGGCCAGAAACCCACTGGAGAGTTGCAGGCACAAATCTGCTTTGGAAGACAAAACAGACTGCATGCTGGTAGCTAAAAGCGACATCAGCAAATGGACTGGAATTCTTCAAACATTTGTCAGCTTCTTCTTCCCTCTTATTCTATCCAGGATACAAGGTTATTGGTTGGTGTCAACCACAGCTAGGGTTTTTTTTAAATTTTATTTTACAGAGAATAAAACAAAAGAGGACAGAACAATGCAGATCAGAACAGAACAATACAAGCGACACAGCACTTCACAACAAGACAGTTGGATATCAACAGTAGCTACCATAATATCTCTTTCTTTGAAATAGTTGAGCATAGCTTCACAAACAATAATATCAAACATAACGAAATAGAATAAAAGCATTCAAGAGAATGAAACTATTACAAGGCATTCTGAACCAAATAACAGAAAATGAACAATGGCTACCATAATATCTCATTTTCCATGAAAAATTTGTTTATATCATTACACACATTAAAATCCAGTAAGACACAGCACAATACAACCAATGGTAATAGAAGAACAAAAACATGGTAGGACTTCAAAGCCAGATGATATTGAATCAGCTAGGTTTTGTATTCCCCGCTCAGTTTGCTTGACTACATGCCAATCATCTCTGGAAACACCCCCACAGAAATGCCCAGAACTGTGCTTCAGTACTCTGCTAGGCATTCCTTAAGCCAAATCAAGGTACCTACCGTGAGTGATGATCACAGAAAGGAATAGGCACAGCAAGAGACAAAGAGAAGGCCATGACAGGAAGTATTTTTTAATTTGCAAATTCTGAATATAACCATGCACAGAAAATTCTAAAGAATTAGGAGTGATTCCTGGCATGATGATGCACATCTGTAATCCCAGAATTCTTCGAGGCTGAAACAGGAAAATCAAAGATCAAACCTCAGCTGGCCAACTGGATGATTTAGTGAGACCTTTTCTGAAGGAAAAAAAAAAAAAAAGCAAAGTGGCTAAATGGCTGTGTATGAAGTACAGTGCAAGGTCCCTGGGTTTGATTCCCAACACTGAAAGAAAAACAAACAAGCAAACAAATAGAAATGAAAGTGAAAGTGAAAGATAAGTGAAAGATAACTACAATCATGGAGAGCAAGGTAGTAATCGATTGCAGAAGGAGAAATGGGGCCAATCACAATAGCTGTGTTATTATATAGTTCATGAAATATAATTATACAACTCAGTTTTATGTAAAAATTGAAGATATGAGCAATATTCAAGTTTTATTAAAAAGGAAGAATTTTTACCCTGTTTTACACAAAGCTTTAAAATAATTTCAATCTCTTCTCTACCCCATAAAATTATAAAAACAGTTCTATCTTAAATCCTAGATTTAGTAATATAAGTAAAGTTTGTTTCTATCGGTAATGATTTTTTTTCTTCTTCTTGCTACCAGGAATCAAATTCAGGACCTTGCCCTTGCTAGGCAGGCACTGTGCCATTAAACCATATCCCCAGGGCCTCATTAATAACTTTTAAAGAGCTTTCAGAACATCAGACTAAATTTTGCAAATAACTTGTTTGGAAATTAAAACTGATGTCATGGAGTTATGGAAACTAGCAAATAAAGGAGATTAGGAATTTCTAAAATCACTAAATGAAAACTTATTTAATAATTCTCAAAATTTCAAGTCAGATATTTGATGTAATAAATATCAATAGAGGCTTTTATTTTCAATTGATTTCAATTTTTATTGTAAAAATATCAAATTATTCCAATTTAGATATATAAAACAGCAAATGAGAAATGAATTTTCAGAATAGAAGTTTAGCATAAAGTACAGATACTTTTTAAACATTACTATTAATAATCTTTAATCTTTAGCATTTACCTTTTTTCCTGAAATCATTTATTTGTAATGACATTTTCTTCCTATCAGTGACAGGCTAAAAACATTTAGAAATACATTTTGCTTGAAATATCCAGTCACTTTCATATTAATATTGGAAATTTTTCTGTTTAAGCCCAAATACTTACCCTGGATAGATATGTTTATTCCTTTTGCTCATGCTAAAAATAGTAAGGTAATATCCAGAAAAGTCTAATATCCTACTAAAAATAAATAATTCCTTATGGGAGTAGGTAACTTTGCATTGTGTATTACTGAATTCCTGATTTAATTGAACCATGGATGAATTAGGTGATGGATTAGCATAACTAAAGTAAAGGTAAAGGATGATGCTGTGTTACTCTGTGGATGCAGCTAGCAGCATGCTCTGTTTAGGATTATTACTTTTGCACTTACTTATTTGGCAGGTGAGTAAACTGTAACCTCTGTCCTAAGATCAGTGCAGTAAAATCTTCCAAAGGGTAAAAATTGGTAGAAAGTTCTAACCCAGCAGCATAAACTATCTTACCATCTCTCAGTATTTATGCAATCATTCTGTTGGAAAAAGCAATTTTGTTACAAGTCTTATTTTCAGGCATTAGCTTTACATTTCTAGAAAAAGGAAAATTATTGCTTTTAGCTGTGATTATTTTGTTTTTAGCATTTGCTCAAAAAAGGTTAATAATTTCCGGACCATTTTCAGATAAAAGAGAGCACAGTACACATACACATGCATGCATGTAGATGCTCTAACAGCTTTCTTTAAAACATTCAAGGTTGGCATTTTAATGTACAGCAGCAGCAACACAAGTTTCTATGAGCTTGTAGAAGGATCTCAAGCACACAAATTTTGCTTGCAATCAAGTGAGTGAGGATTAGGAGGGCTTTTTTTTGAGAAAAAATGTTTAACTATATAGGGATTATCAGCCTCCTTTTGGATAGCAATAACTGTTTCATATTTGCTCACTGAATGGCTCTTAACTCATCATCAGTTTACTTGTCTTTTCACCTGCAACGCAATCTGCAAAGCGGACCAAGATTCTGTAAACAACAAGAATATCCACATGTTGGATACTGATCAAGAAAACAAAGTGGTACTTGGATACTCGTAAACAGAGCACAGTACCAAGGAGTCATTTACTCATCTGACACATTTTTTTCCTCCCAATGAAGGTATTGATTATCACTAAAAGACAAAATTTTTGCTTCTGAAGCAAGCTGTGCTCTTTCAAAAGACAAAGCTCCCTGAATATTGTTTTCAGTGCAAGAAAATTATGAAGCATTTGTAATTATCAAAGATTATATTGGCAGCCACCCTTTAGCGCATTCCTGTGAAGACTTCAAGATCGAAGTGTCCAGTCAATGATACTTGTTCTGCAAGTTACAGTGGTGAATACATTTTGGATTTTTTGTACAAGTTAGTAACAACAGTACTTCAGGCCTGGATTCATGGATGTTTTTATGATAGCTGAGTCTGTTCATTTCTCAATTATTCTACATGATACACTACAAAGAAGCAGTGATGACCATAATTTAATAGCTTGATAGACTGCCCCAAGATTGAAGCTATTTTCAAAAAACCAGTGTTTTAAAAATCTTTATGTTTCACACTGATTAACACAAAACAGTACCAAATAAAACTATTGAAACTTGGTAAGGAATCTTGTTGAGCATTTCAAAATAGTTATATACATCTGGAAGTATTTGAAAATTCAGGAATACTAGAATGAACAGAAGACTTTGGAACTACAGTTGATGAGGTTTGCTCTACTTTACCTATGACAAGCTATCTGGCTTACCTGTGCACTGTTTTACTTCATTTATAAAATTAGACAGTAAAACATAAAAGGTGACAGATATTAAGCACTTGAAACAATAATTTTATAACAAAAGGAATAATTTTCTCTTATAATGTATGTAATAGAATGGTAAATTGTGAGGGAAGCTTCAAGTTGGAAGGCATTTAATTATGATTAATAAAGAAAATTATCTCCTTCCAAAAAATCCTAACTTTAAAAAGGAAAAAAATGACCTAAAGAGGTAGGCCATAAATCTAAGTATGTATTATAATAAAATAAAAAGAAGTAACAATATCAGGAATCATCTGCAATGTGAGGGAGAAGAGAAACAAAACTTGCAAATAAAAGAAATAGAGTCTGAAATAAATTACTTTCCCAAGACAATTGGAAGATAATCTAATTCTAGCTAGTTTGTTTCTAATACAGACACAGATGTTTTTACCTGATTTCCAAAATCTCATCTCTTATACTGGTTTTTAGTGTTAAGAAAATGCAATTAATACAACAGTTATGTGTAAAATGCAGTGTCTCATGTCTTCTCATTTATATTTTATATTTTAAATAGGCATTTAATGAAATGGTACAAAATGATGAGTGCAGCTCAAGGAGACACAAATGTGTGACATCTGAATTGACACACAATGCATTGGTGACATGTATTAAATGAAATCTACAGATACAAGTATCCCTTTAAATAATCATAGTGGCTAGGTCTATAGATGCGTGATACTTTCTTAGTGGATGAAATGTCCTCAATTGAATTCCCAGCACAAAAAAGAAAAAAATTATTTGAAATAATTTGAAGTATTTCTTTCAATAATTATTTCTTTGAATAACTGGTCAAGATGCAGCTTGCAATTCAGAGGTTGTGGTGGATTAACTAATGGTCAGCTTGGAACATCCGGCGGAATTGAGTCAGTGTGGTTTGGGGTGTGGAAGACTCACCTGAAGACTGTTGCCCACAGCACGAAAGCAGAACCGGAGGGGAAGATGGTGTGCTGTGGATCCTCTACAGAAGCTTGTCTCACTGTTTGTCCTGATAGGAACCCAGCTGTTCCATCATAGGAGGAGCTCAGGTACGCACTGTCTCTGAGGATGACTATGGTTCTCTTTAGGAGAGCGCAGGCCCTTACCTTGGACATCACTTCCTGGCTCTAGTGCAGATAGATCCCTCAGCCTGCTGATACAGATCTCTCTCCATGATGATCCAAGGTCCTAACTTATGCCACTGATCTTTGAGCCTTCCCGGTGCAGATTCTTGGTACAGACTTGCATGAGACTTTGCTGTGGGATCCTATAATTGTACAACCTGTATTAAATCTATTTCCTTGCAAACCCTGGATCTAACAATAGTACCGTTCAAAAAGGATTCAGACTGCAGACCACCAATGATTCCTGATTAAGCTTACAGTATTTTTTAATGGTGAAATTACTAATGGTGAGGAATGTTATTATACACTAGGAAATAATGCCTCGACAAGCTAATTGCTGTAAGTTTAAGACTCAGTATGACATCCAACACTTATAGGTGTTACCTTTAAAACTAAAGTGTAGTGCTAACGTGACAGTACAGTCCTTAAAATACAGTCCTTAGAATTGACCACAAGTGCTTTGTAAAACTAATGACAGTGAAAGTTCAAACTCACATAAATGAGAAATATTCATTTATTTCCAACTGAGTACAATTTCTCTCTTTCTGATTCAATTAAATGTTAGAAATTCATTCATAAGTGGAAAAATAAGCATGTTGTTGAAATAATTTGCTGAAGAACATCAATTATGCTTACTCCTGATATGTGAATTGAATTTGAGTTAATTTGTTCATTCACTCATTTATTCAAAAAACATTGAGTTACTATTATATACAGCATTACAAAAGATATTTGCAATAGAAAAAAGGAAGTTAAATTCTCATTATGAACTGAGAAACAAAGCCAACTGATCAAATAAACTGATTAGGTAGCAATGGATGATTTTAACAGTTTCAATTTTAATTTATTTGCCCACTTTTCTTACAGAAATGTTAAAATGACATTGTGAACTAGCCAGACCATTTAATTCCTATTGATTGGTATGTAAGATGTATAAAAATGTGGACTATGTAAAATTAGTTAGAATGTAAAAGTATAAAATACATAAAATATCTCAGTTCTAAAGCAAACATGGCATTGAATTTAGTCATCATATTGCATAGCATTAAAGATTTCTTGTTTAGTATTTATACTTTGTGAGCTCAACTCAAAAATGTAAAGAAAGATTTCAGTTATCAACTGTATGAGAGAAGCATCAGTTAAGACTTTCTTTTAGATGCAGAATGCCAGCATATTTAAAGATCTTCAGTGAATTCAGTCATAAATGATGCCACAAGAATATAATATAAATTTTTGGAGAATGTTTAGGCAATCAAAACATGAAAAGTTGATACTACATCTTTTTAAAAACTAAGTGAGTTATATAGATAATAATTGCTAAACAGGCTCCAATAAACACAGAATTCTTGAAATGCATGCAGTAGTTTACCCTTAAAAATTCAAGTATTGAATATTTCAGTTCTAGACAGGTATTTGAAGTTTTAAAAAAAAAAGATAACAGATAAAATTTCTCTACTACAAAGCTTTATTTTTCTGGTAGTGATTAGTACAGTATAAAATAAAAGGCAAAACAAGCAAAGACATTTTTGTGAATATGTGTTAAGTGAAAGAAATATAGACCAGAAATGGAACAGTTTTGCAAAGAAAAAAGTTTTGTATTACAGGTGGAGAATTTGATATTCTCTGCAAACAGGAAGATAAGCATAACTTGCAATGAAAAATTAGGACTCAAACAAATAGATGAGGGATATAAAAGGTAAGAATTTTTAGAAGAATAGTAAACTGAAACATTGTAACATGATGTCTATAGTCAAAAATCAATTAAAACAGAGCCAGTGAAGTTAGGATATCAGAAGGAAGGAAGACTAGAATAATACTTTTCAGAGAACTACAGGGCAAATTATTGAAAATAGAGTAAGAGAATAATTGGTAATGGAATTAAAGGCCACAAAAAGTTTTAAATTGGTTTAAATCAGTTCAGGATGGAAACCAAAAGGTGTGCATAATCATTTAATTTGCAGAATTCTATATAATATTTTACAGACTTGTATTTTATAAATGCTTACCTAAAATAAAATGACATGTGTTTATTTTTGCTCATATGCTCTTGTATAGGTACACTTGCTATCTTGTCAGGGATCGTAGAAAAAAAAGAGATAATAAGACAAAAACAACCAATTTATGAGTCAGGATGATTTATATGTTACTGTGTTGGCCCAATCAGAAAACCAACACAATTAGCTGGAACTCTCCTCAGAAAAGAGAAAAGATTTCTTCTGGTAGAAGTAAGGAAGACAGTTCTGAGAAGATGTAGCTCTGAACTTTATTGCCTATAGCAAGGGTGAATTCTGGCCCAGGTTCCCTCTTCTGTGATGGATGGGTGGTGATGTCAGGGGTTGTCCTGAAACAAAGAGGAAAAGATGGTGAGAGTTTTCTCACAGTTGCCATTTGCTCATCCTTAGTCATGCATATGTTTCTGCACAGATTTTTTTCTGTGATCCGAATTTAGAAGCTCTTCCAGCTACAAGTGAAAAGAAATATCCATGAAGGACTAACCATTTGTAAACTGTGGTGTTTATATCCTTTCCCAGAATATATTCTGTATAGAATTTTTTATTAATTGTGTAATTTAATGAGTGTATCAGGCAGTTACTTCCTTATACTTTAAAAAATCAGCCATACTAATAAAAATCTTCTTACCCTCATTGAGATTATCTTTCCTAAGCAAAATCTAAAGCAGTTGCATTAGAGGTGAACTTTATGCACACTGTGAGGCATGAGATTAGGTAAGAACACCACCGTCATGGAGATTGGGGTTCTAGTATCACACTAGCAGCCTAGAACTGCCTACATATAAATCTACCTGATGGGAATAGGTAGAGATAATAAAACTGACATGGTCATTCTAAGATAAAAGGCAAAAGACTAATGCTGTTCATTACAGTTAAGAATTTCCCTCAAGTGATTTAAAACTCAGATTTGAATTATTTGATTTCACAAAGCCCAGTGCAACTAGATTTTTGAACACAGATATAAATGAAGATGAAAAATTTCTTATTTGAGATAAAATGATATTTTATCCTTGATAACTGAGATAAACAGTCCAGTAGCAAACTAACTACCCCTTATCAATAAGCCAGTTGTATAACACAGTGAAGAAATTGTATCCAGGGATGGCAGATTATCAGTTATGAGGAGCTTGCTCATTCCACTTGGCAAAATTAGAGCTCATTCAAAAATCTGGCAGTGTCAGAGTTTCAAAATGAAATAAAATGGCTCCATATAATTGGAATATGTCAAACTACTGGCAACATTTCTGTCTGCTCTAGGCTATTAGCCCACTGTCTCATTGCACAAAGCTGTATCATAAATTTTGATATCAGGAAGTAGTATGCTATGTCTCTTGTATTTCCATATAAGTATCAAGGTCAGACTATCATTTTCTAAATAGTTGACCAGCAGAGATTTTGACAAGATTGCCTTGACAATATTAATTGATTTGAGAAATGATGCCATGTTAACAATTTCAGTCTTATCTGTTAACAATTACATTGAAAAAGATCTTGTATTTTTCATTGTACTTCTTTGCTAACTTTTTCCTTTTTATTATTTTTATGCTGAAGTAATTTCAACTTTCCCTAATATAATTTTAGCATTGTTCTATAATAGTGCATAGAAATAAAGGTGTCTTCACATATCTTGATCTTTTATCTCATACCTCTAATGAATGTGTTCATTAGTTCTAACAAATTTCAAATTTATATGCATTCTCTAATTTTTCTACATATAAGATCATTTCATTTGAAAATATTTTTACTTTTTTTCAATCTGGGTATCATTAATTTCATTTTCTTTTTTAGTTATGTAAGCTAGGACCTCCAGTGACATGTTTAACAGAGGTGTCAAGAATGGGCATCTTTGTCTATATCCTGATTGTAAGAAAGCATTGAGCAGCCTTTCACAGTTGTTTGATACTAACTGATGGATTTTTATTGATGACTCATCAATTTGAGATAATTCTTTTCTATTACTAGTTTTCTCATTAGTATACGCATTAGATTCTGTCAAATGCTTTCCTGTGTTGACTGAAATGGCATATGACTTTGCCCTTTGTTTTATTAATATGGCATAGTGTATTAGTTTATTTAAAGGTATTTAACTGGGATGCTCTTTAGACTTAACAGAAAACAAGTACATATGGGCTATTAGTTCAGGAACTCAACCAGTAGTATATGGAAAGTATTTAGTAAAGCTGTTAGAATATTATGGATTATTGTAAGAGTTAGTTCATGTCTATCAAGCTCTCAATTTAAATAATACAATTTTGTGGAATGTATTTTGAAAAGTCAGATCTATCCTTAAGTGATATTGAAACTATGTAAGAAAATAGCTTTCAGTCTGTTTAAATAACAACATCATGCAAATAACAAATTCAAGTGCATCCACTGTATTAAATGAGCCATTCTCAGCTTTTAACTAAACAATGTTATTATACTGTTATACATGTCATTATATGTTATTATTTAGCTAAGATAACCACCATATTTAATGAGAACTACGAAATATTTATTGAATGTCATATTCCTGTATATTAAGGAAACACCATCTTACAGAGTGCTAAATGAAATGAATGCTGCTTATCCATTTTAAACGTAATGAATACATTTTTGTAACATTCTAAATAAGGCTAAAATTCACTTAAAGGTAAAACAAATGGGAAGATTTTTGTTAATATTGAAAGACACCAGTGAAAAAGACATTACCTTTAACAAATATTAGGTGTCAGAGAGCTCAAAAATGTAGTATTAATACTGGAAAATTTATAAGAATGTAAGAATTTTCAAAAAGAAAATTCAATATATACCTAAGATATTCAGTTAAAACATACATTACTATATGATCTATGTAAGTATCTATTATGAATAATTTGAAAAAAATCAAAATTATTATCTCACATCACACACCAACCTTGTAACAACTTAAGTTGATAAAATTTAATAATATATACAAATATTTAGCTTGTTAAAAGAATCACTACATTTTATCTCTTTCTGAAAACAGATAATTGTGAAATATAGAACTTAAAATGGGATGTTAGATTTTTCTCTCTAAAGGTCAAATCTGACATTAATTTTAAATCTATTACATAGGATTAGCCACATAATCTCTAAGGTGGCTGCATTTCCCTTCTTTTCTTTATAAACCCAATTCCATCTACTGGAAAACACAAAACAAAACATCTCACAATTATTAAGACAAAACAAAGTGTTACTGGGCCTGGGAAATACAAGGTCCTGAGTTCAATTTCTGGTAGTAAAAAAATAAAATAAAAGGCTTATTTTCAATAGAGAAGCCCTTAATAGTGAACATCTAGATTTTTTTTCAATTATTCTGCCTATCATTTTACTTCTTGTAACAAATTAATTCATTATGCGATATAAACCAGTATTTCATAAACTTACTGTTGGGATCTAGTTCAAATGTGAATTTTGATCTAGTAGGTTTAGGTAGGTCCTGTTTTTCTAACAAGCTTTTAGAAGATGCTAGGGCTGCTGACCTAAGGATTACATACTTCTGGAGCAAAGGTCTAATCTGCACACAATTCCCCAGTTTTTCCTTTGCTTTTTGTATGCAAACCAGATGGTAGCATACTGCTTCTTTATTGAGAAATTTTTATTTACATACATATTAACTGACTTCATTAAGATAAATAGCAGATCAAAATATGGCTTTTTGAGAAAATTTGCCTATCTTAGTAATCAAGTAAATTAATTAATGTAAAAATATTTTGTCATTTGGAAATTACTGTAAATAGCTGACTACTCTCTCTCTCTCTCTCTCTCTCTCTCTCTCTCTATATATATATATATATATATATATATAATAGTTACTTATACATAAAGAGGTAAAATAAAAATGACTGTGTCTAAGCTGATAAAGATTTCATTTCTGATAAGCTTCATAGCTGATATTACAACTCTTGGGACCGGATCCCACTTAACTCCTATGAAAGGTTTGTCAGTATTTCATAATGGAATATCACAAACTGTATGGCTTAAGCAACAGAAATTTATCTATTCATTGTCTGAAGGGTAGAAGTCCAGTCTTAACAGACTTAATTCTTGGCAAGGTGTCTTTCCTCTGCTTACAGTCTACTGCTTTTTCTTTGTGTCTTCCTATGGCCTTTCCTCTTGTTAACATTCTTAAACTCTCTTCTGTTTCTTTGTGAATATCAGTCCTGCTGGAATGAGACTTCATACTTTCAACCTAGTTTAAACTAATTCTCTCCAAATACTTTCACATTAGGGGATAAAACTTCAATACATAAATTTGGGAAGAGGAAAATTTCAGTCCATATTAGTATTGTCTTCATTTTTTTGTCTTTCAGCATTAATCTTATCTACATTTGCATTATGGTTTGAATCAGCAGTCCTCAATTCCTGGCCCTTGACCTGTAAAGAACCAGGCCACAAAGTAGGAGTTGAGTAGCAGGTCAGCAAGCAAAGTTCATTTGTGTTTGCAGCCACTCTGGACTGTATCCACTATCATCTAAGATCCACTTCTTGTCAGATTAGCAGACATATCCTTGTAGAATTGTAGACCCTATTGTGAAGTGTGGGTATGAGGAATCTAGGATGCATACTCCTTATGAAAATCTAGTACCTGATGATCTTAGCTGGGGATTGAACCAGTGATGCTAGTACTGCACATGTGATTAAATACCATGAAAATATACTAGTAAAAAATGAAACTAACTTTCTGCCTGTGGGTAAAATACCAGTCTCTAGGGCCAAAAAGATTAAGGATTACTGGTTTAGAATTAAAATGTCCCCTAAAAGTCTCACAGTGCCTAGACACCATGTGGTAAAGAGCTTTCCCTGGACATCCCATTCTCTCATGCTGTTTATGTTTTGGAGCCAGCTATTGATCAATTGAGTCCACTGAAGTTGTGAGCGAAAATAAACTTCTCCCTTTTAAAACTGCAGGTGTCAGGGATTTTGTCACAGTAATGGTTATAAATAGAGATAATGGGTATTGAGACTGGGGTTTTTACCATGGCTGTTACTGATCATGAGGTTTAAAAGTTTTGAAACTAGTTTTCCAGAGAAGTTTGAAAAGATTTTGTCCTGTAGGCTATAGAAGTTCAAAATGCTCTGATTCATTCATAATTTATGATACTGGTCAGATCTCAGAAGATATAAATTGCTGATAGAAATGATGGCAGTAAAGGTCAGGCTCTAGAAATTTCAGTTTTTAAACAAAAACTCCTTCGGCAGTTGAATTAAAGACTATGAATGTTAAACCTTTGTCTTACTTTCTTTTCTCATTACTGAGACAAAATTCCCAACATTCAAAGTTAAGACAGGAAGGGTTTATTTAGTTCACAGTTTATCGAAGTTTCAGTCCATAATCCATTGGCTCTAAGGCAAGGTGGCACATGAAAAATGGGCAACCAATCATGGCAGCAGAAGACAACAAAAGCAACAATGGAGAGAGAAAGAGGGGGCAAGCCTCTTCCAGTCACTTACATTTTATGCAGGCTACCTGCCCTAGGACAGGTACAGCATGAATTTTGAGTAGACATCTATACACAAACCATAACATTCTGCCTGCAGATCCCCAGACTCATGCACATATATCCCTTTACACAAAAGTCATATTCAAGAGTTGCAAACATCATAATAGTTGCAGCATTGCTTAAAAGTTAAAGTCAAGAGATTGACATTTACGATAAACTTTCAGCTGTGAGCCACTGTACAAATGAAAAGGAAGTTAAACACTTCCAACATTCAATAGCACAAGATAGACACTTCCATTCCAAAAGTTACAAATAGGGGATATGAAGAAATGGGACCAAAGGAAGTCCAAAATCTAGCAGGGCAAACAATAAATCCTTTAATTCCATGTGCAGCATCTACAGTTATCTGTAACAAGATGTGAACTGTAAAGGGTTTGTGTGGCCCAATCCCTATGGCACTTTCAATGATTGTAATTTCCATGGCATCTCTATAGGACCACACTGTCCTTCTCTCATAGTTTTCCTCAGATGATCCACACTCCCAGCTCCTCCAAACTTCTGGTATGTCCACTGCACCTTTAGCTTCACATTTATACCTTCACACACTGCTTTCACAAGGGCACATTGTCTGGCCTCCCAGGCCTTCTGAAATCTGGGTGAAATCCTTCTTGTCCCCATCACTTTCCCATTTTGCATGCACCTAAAACCACTTTCATGTGAATGATTCCAATGTCTGTTGCCAGATGGAACAGTAGCCAGGTTTCCCTCTCCTTTGACTGTATGGACTGAGTGCCTGGATCACTGAACACCCTGAATGCTATTCCAAGGAGCAAGTTTCCTAGGCCACTGCCATGCTGGAACATGGTGTTCTGTAAATTTCTTCTCCAAGCAGTTTTTCACATTTGCAGTTTTAAGACTGCAAAAGATGGAGTCCTTTTGTGTCTTGTCATGCTTTAAGGCCATATATTCTATTCTCTTGTTTCTTCTCAGCAGTCAAGATCTCCTTTGTTTTATCTTTGTACTCCAGTTTTACTGGAAATTCCTTTCTGGTCAAAGTTACATTTTAAATCATTCACTGAGTTCTTTTCTCTTGATTCTCAACATAAGTATTGCTGAAAGCCTCCAACAGTAGCCAGACCACCACTTCAACATTAGTCTGCCTAGAAATGTCTTCTGCCAGATTAATTAGTGCACCACCCTTAATCACAGTCTCAGGAAAAGTTTTTAGCATGAGCAAAATGAAACCACACTTTCTGTTAAATCCTAGTGCACATCATCTGAAATCCAAAAACCAGTGCAATCCTTCTTCCCAGAACAAATCTTCTGAGCCTGGTCTTAACCAACAGGATTCCTATCAGCTTTGTGGTCTTCTGAGCTTTGACCAGAATCTCCAAAAAGGTGTTACCTCAGGAACTCAAGAGTTACTTTTTTGGCTGAGATTTGCAAGATGGCTGACTGAGTGGCAGCACGATAAGAGAGCCTCTCTGAGGAAAAAAATAAAAATAAAAACAACTCAGATGCTGGAATCTGGCAACATGGAGAAAGCCAGACAAAAGGAGAGGAATTCTCATGACCCAGGAAGAAACTGAGGAAAAAGAAAAAGAAAAAAAAGAAAGAAGAAAAAGAAGCATGGACAGAGGGCTGGAGGTGGGCAAGCCCTGATTGCTGTGCTGGCATGTCTTAAAGTCAGGTGACTCACTATTGAGCTGAGATTATGGCCCTGCCGAGAGAGGGGGTTGGTGAGCTCCAGATCCTCAGCTGGAGGAGGCACTGAGGCGGGGAGTGGAGACAACCAGTCATGCCCCACAAACTTTGGTGAGTGACGGGATCTGGATTCCTCAAAACGGGAGGACTGGCTGGGTGACATTTTGGAGTTGGGCAGGGCTGGCTTGAATCAAAACCTGAGGCAGTATCCACTGATGACTCCTAGTCCAAAGCAGATTGGTGGGATCTGCTCGGGCAGGGCCATGCCCCTGGTTGAAACCCAATTGCCAGGGACAAGGCTTTCCTGCGCCAGTGGCATCCCCAAGGAACACAAAACCTTGTTGAAACATAAACTGGTTGACTGGTGTAGCGGGAGGATCCAGGTCTCAGGGTGCAACTTGCAGATCCGCTGTGGACTGGGGGGCGGTACTTCCCTAGCAAGTGCCCTGCAGAAAAACTGTAAGCAAAACGAAAGGCCCAGAGACCTCCACCACCCACCTGTCTGAAAGGGGCCAAAAACATGACAAGACAGAGAAAGAGCAAAAGGTCCCCAACTGCGGAACCAGGGAAAGTGAGTCCAACAGAGGTAAATGCTGAGGAAGTTGAGAGAAGCAAACCTGTAATGTCAGAGACAGCCTCAGCAGATATAAAGAAATACATCCGTGACCTCATCATCAAATTTAAATTTGAAATTCTAACTCAGATGAAGCAAGATATAAGAAGATTAATAAAAGAAGTCCTGGTTAATCCTCAAGTAGACAAATGAAAGAATAGAGGAACCCAGAGAAAGGAGAGAAGCCTTTGATGAAGAATATAAACAAAATCTAGAATATATGAAACAGATCCAAAGAGAATATCAGGAAATTAAAAACTCCATCGAAACCTGAACTAGAAACAGAAACTAAAGACAAACTTTCAAAACTTGAAGATAGATTTGCAAAGTATGATCATGAAAGGAAGGATCTGTTAAAAATAACAAGGAACCAGGAAGCAATGACACAAAGGCTAGAAGATGACAAGAGGATTTATAACCTAAGAATAAAATATGTGAATGAAGATGCAGTAACAAATACAAATGAAATAAAAAGTCTATTCACAGAAATAATTAAGGAAAACTTCCCAAACATAGGTAACAGACGTGAAGTTCAGATAAATGAGGCATATAGAACTCCAGCCAGCTACAATCCAAACAGATCTACACCCAGACATATACAAACGTATAATAATCAGGATCCCAGAAATCCATCACAAGAACAGAGTATTAAAAGTAGTCAGAGAAAAGAAACAGATTACCTATAAAGGAAAACTCATCAAAATCACAGCAGACTTCTCAATGCAAACCATCAAATCAAGAAGAGCTTGGAGTGAAATCTTCCAAGCCCTGAAAGAAAATAACCTCCAACCCAGAATGATGTACCCTGCAAAACTGTCTCTCAAAATTAATGGAGAGACAAGATATTTTGACAACAAAGAGGAACTGGGGGAGTTTGTGACCACCAATCCAACCCTGCAAAGAATACTGAAGGACATTCTAGAGAGAGAGAAGAAAATCACCAGGGTTCCAAGAATAATGGCAGAAAGGCCTCAAAAAAAGGGGCAGACAGTGGAATGAAGGAGAGAAGTAAACAAATAACAACAGAAAAATAGCATGGTAGAGATAAGACAGAGAAGATTGGTTATATCACTGTTTTATCTTGACTTATTTTATTTGAATCTGGTATGCTTGAGAGTGTCGGGTCTGAGAGTAGGGGCAACTACTCTGCAGATGACAGGATTCAATAGGATACCCATTCTGCTTTGATTGTTAACTGCCTTTGAAGTCCTAAAATGTCTCCAATGTTTAGATTTTATTAATAGTGTAAAGCAATGCTAAGCTTATGTTATATTTGATGATATAGACAATTTTATTAAAAATAACAAGAGACATCATAGTGACTACCATAGATCACCTAGTGTTGTGTTTTTGTATGTTCTTTTCATTTTGTGTTTCTCTAGGAATTTGTATTGCTGACTTGTTTTGATTTGTTTCTCCCTCTAATACAGAAAGGCTAGGTATATGTGTAGAGATTTATACATGTGTAGAACTTCTAAGTAGTTTACCAGAATGGATTATAGTTATTGCAAAGAAAAAAAAAGGAAAAGAGAGTATTCTAAAGGATAAAACTGCATGTATGTTTGAGTGTGTGGAATTAATAACCATGTTGCTAAAGTTTTAGTTGGATGGATGAGCAAAACTGACTGCATTCTCACTGTTTGGATGTCCACTCTGCGGACTTTACTCTTGTAACTTGAACAACTGCATCTAAGAGGAAAGTATGTGATTATCAACTAGTGATTTTTTACTGGTTACTATTTTTGTTTTGTTTTTTTGTTGTTGTTGTTTTGTGTTGTTTTTGAGATTTTGTATTATTTCTACCCTGTTTCTGTTTCAAAATTTTTTCTTTAAATAAAAAAAATTTTAAAAAAGCAAGAGGAGGAAAAGAAAGTGCTCTAAAAGAGATAACTGTATATATACTTAAGTGTGTAGGATTGATAACTATGTTATTAAGTTTTTGTTGGATCAGTGAACAGAACTGTTTGCAGACTTACTGTTTGAATGTCCACTTTGTATGCTTCAATTTTGTAACTTGAACAACTATATCGAAGAAGAAAATATGTAATGTATCAAATAGTGATTTAATTTTTTTTTAATTCTGTATTGTTTCTACCCTTTTTTCTGTTTTTCTTCCCCCATCTTTAAATAAAATTTTAAAAAATTCAAAAAAAAAAAGGAGTTACTTTTTCAGTCAAAACTTTTCCAAACTCTTCCCACAAGTCATTCCAAAGTTGCCTGCACTATATGGTCAGATGTAGTCAGAGCTATGGCCTCATTCCTGGTATGAAATTCTTAGTTACTTTTCTCAATTCTGAGACAAAATCCCAAAACCCACAAGTTAGGGAAGAAAGAGTTTTTTTAGCTCATAGTTTGTAGAAATTTCATTCCATAATCAACTGGCTTCAAGGCAAAGTGGCACATGGCAAGGGGGCAACAATTCATAGCAGTGGAATACAGCAAAAGCAGCATTGGAAAGAGAGAAAGAGGGGACAAGGCTCTTTATGTCACTTGTATAATCTGATGGCTACCTACCCTAGGACAGGTATAGCACTCACACCCTTAATCCAAGCACTCATCATCCCAGCATTGCACTATGACTCGATCATACATTCTAGATTTAACCACCATTGATAAAACTTTACGACCACGTGAGGCTTTCAAGGAATATCTAGATGCAAACCATGACAAGCTTGAAATAAATTTGTCTTCATTTTGCCTATGTTCCTAAATTTTGTGGGAGACCAAGGTTAAAGGCAGTGAAGTAATTAATCTTATGGAAGGAATTTCAAAGCAGCTCAACATTCAAGATTTGGCATACTAATTCTGGTTCCTTTTACCCATACCTATTGTGAAAATCAGGAGTAAAAAGCAGAAGTTTCATTTGAAGGGAACCACCTGCAACATTTGGGTAATGGAGTGTGTGGTTGCTGGAAAGATTAGCATTAAAAAGAAGTGAAGTACTTTGCATCCAGACTACAGGAAAGATGGCTTGAAGCTATCTTAGATATTAGCAATAGTTGACCTCATTACAGCTTTCATATAAGAAGAAATCCCCTGGGTATACTGCTCAATAAAGACGATCAAAGGAACTGGTTCCCCAGAATTTGTTTCACAGTGCAGGGAACCTAGGAACTCAGAGGCCTGTTGCCATTATCTATGACATTGTCCTGACTACTGCTTGAGCTGGAAATAAACCTTGATCTCATCCACATGGTATTGGTTTTTTCAGGCATATAGAAATCAAAAATTTTGGATCAGTGATGTCTTCACCTGGATTCCAGTAGAATAACTGAAAAGACAGTCAGGGTGCTTCTGGAGAGAAAAATGCATGAAGTTACGGGAGAGAAGCCAAAAGAACAGTAGAGACATCAAGAAGTCAGAGGTGTGAAGAATGTGGATTGTATGCTGAAGAAACCTACAGGCAGGCAGTACTGCCAGTAAGAGTGAGAGACCATAAAGGTTACAACTATCAACGCCAAAGGGATGGGGCTCTCTAAATCATTTGGAGTTCACATCTCATCAAAACTTCCCCAGTGTGCTTGAGTTGGAGCTATAGAATTTAATCTTTCCCTGCTGGGTTTTTATGTTGCTTTCATTTAAATCATTTTTTATTTCCATTAGCACATATTTGCAGTACATAATGATAGTATTGATCATTGGGAATTAGCACTTGTATACCTTATTTTGTTTTTCTGTTTACATTTTAAAGTTTTTATCCATTTTGGAATGGGCATATTTACTATTTGTCATTGTGAGTTGGAAGTATTTAACTTTGTTTTAAATTTTTTTCCAGGGTTTTATAGTTATGAGTTGCTTTAAGTCATATATCTTTGACTTGGATTTTTCAGAAATGCAAAATTTATTAAGAGGAGAGGCTGGGGATTCAGTTCAGCCATATTAGCACCTGTCAGGCAATTTCATGGCCGTGTGTTCAATCCCCAGTATCAAAAAGAAAAAAAAAATTTCCCTCTTAGATATGGAGGCAATGTGTTTTGCATAACACATTGATGGACCTGAGTTCTGGGGGGCTGTAGACATGATGCTATGGTTTAGATCTATAGTGTCTCCCAGAGTCTCACGTTTAGAGGTAGAGTCTATTGAAAGAGAGCAGGTCACTATGTCATGAACTGGAAGGTGTATTCTCAACCCTGACTCCTCCCTGGCTTCTCCTTCTGGTTCTCCACCAACATGTGCTGAATAGCTTTCCTATTCCATGCTTTTCTGTTTTGCTGCCTCATCCTTGGAGCCAACCAACCATGGACTGAATCTACTGAAATGGTAACCCAAAATAAACCTCTGTCCTTTAAATAGCAGGTGTCATGTCTTTTGTCCCAGTGATGAGAAAACTACTAATAAAAATCATTCATGTTGTTTTCTCTAATTTTATTCCACAAGAATAAATTATGTATTTTCTTTCTTCTCTTAGCAGTTTTCCTCTTTTTCAATTGCATATGTTATTCTAAACTCCTCTTCTTTTATTAGATTTACCAGTTAATAGTTATTTGCTAATTTAGAGTATCTGCACAAAGCCAAAACCTATAATTTTGAATCCTGTCCTTAGGTTTGTAAGGAACCATGACACTTTCCTCAAAATAAAGCATTTTAAATAACATTAAACAAAGCATAAAAAGATCATTAAGCAATGAGTGGGAGCACCACAATTACAAATAAATTTTAATAATTATAATTTTAGCACTCAATATAAAATGCAGATGAACCATTTAATGCATTTATAAATGAGATGAAATTTGAATATTCCTAATAAATATGTCAGTGCTACTTACTATTAGCTCTTTGGTAGAGGCTAGTCTTCTTTCCAAATTTTAGTCAAATCTTAGTAATAGAATAGACATCTGGTTTTGACATATTAGTCCTAAGAAGGTAATCAAGATTAGAATTACCTAAAATGTCAATAAAATAATAATTTGTGAATTCTAATTTCAAGTGTTATTATAGTTGGGCTCTGAAAGTTTTGCTTCAAGATGATAACCATTTTTTAACATAAAGCTCAGATGCCATAATCTGTTGCATTATTTCTCACAAAATAAAAGTACAAGAATCATTTGTTTGATTAAAATGTAAGTATATAATCATGAAAAGACACAAATCCAAGTTAAGACTGATTCACGTAAATGTTTCTATTTCATAATTGGAATAGATTTGGCAATACAGGAATCACTCTGATTGTTTATTGTCCAAGGGCCACAATTTATAAATAACAAGATTCCCAACAAGATCTTTGTTGAAGGATAAACAAGCATAAATTTTCACTTATACAAACACACAGAACATACACAGTACCTTGAGAGAGAATTTCTTACAATCCTTCAGCTTTGACATTAAGGTCACTTTGCATATATTTGTTAAATCAATTCCACAATACAATTTTCCTTGAAGTAGGTTTGTTCTTGCAACAGGCATATTCTTTTAAATAAACAAATAGGTAAATAAATAAATAGATAAACAAACAAACCATAATTTTAGAAATCTACATCTTTAAAAAGCCTGTTTTAGCCTCGTCACCACCAGCTGGGATGTGGGCCTGTGGGACAACTCTAAAATTGTGTAGTTCACTATTTATGAGACTCCAGTTCAGCTCTGTTTAGTATGAGCCTGTGTGGCCCAAAGACTACTTCAACTACCTCGCTCTGAGGAGTACCACAGGGTGGAGTAATTCTCCACTAGAAGGGGAGCAGAACAAGAAAGAGGATGTGGGAGTTTGCCTTGTAACTCAGATCCAGGCTGGCAAAAACTGGTACTTGGATGACCCTAAAGATGGTGCCTACAGACTTTTTTCTTCCTGTCTGTTGATTTTGGACCTCAAGTCCACCTTAGAAACCCTGTAGCAGCACTGCTCTGGGTCCTCCCCTGTGCTACACTGGTCTTGGCAGGTAGCAGGCCCAGAGTATTATCTATATTTTGACATGAGAAGGCACAGGATTGAATGTTCGACATATTTTTCCCACGACTCCATGCAGCACTACACATAAAGAATCATTTACTTATAAAAAGAAAAGGGATGTAAGGACCAAGTAACTGAAATGTATTTGGGGTACATTCCTCTAAAGTTAGTCCCAAAGCCAGGAAGTATGGTATGGTTTTCACCACAGGACAGTGACTAGAGATGAGGCATCTAGTCCAAATTTGGCCCAAGGTAGAGGCTTGCAGAGATGTCCTACACCTGTTAGGCACTCCTCCAAGTCAGTCTGAACAACACGTCACCTATGGATTTCAGACAGAATTAGACCTGGGAAATCTTATAGTGCAAAAATAGTTACAACCAACCAAAAAGAGAGTCACAGTAAACTTGCACATAGGATGCTGTCTATTGTTGAAGGAAGAGAAGTGACCATATGCTCAGAACAAAATAAGCAGCTGGAAAAATTAGAGGAGGTATAGGCAAAAAAAAAAGTCAAAATTATGAAGACAGGGCTAAACATGTGAAGATGAAATTTCACACCAATCAGTACTAACAACTCTTAGAGAATTGTCATCTTTTTTAACAGTTACAATGTGGAACCAGAAACCAGCCATACAGTGATCAATATAACTGAACACTTGGGATGAAGAACTCAATATAACTGTTTTGAGAAAAAGCAATGAGTTTCATAAAAGCACAGAGAAAAGACTTAGTATATTACCAGAGCAATATAACAAAGATTAATTTTATAAAAGTAAAAATCCATGAGCTGAAAAATATGCTAGGGAAGATTAAAAATATAACAGAAATCATCAATACCAGAACAGACAAAAGAGAAGAAAATATTAGTGAGTTCATGACAACCTATTCAAACATAATGAGTCGGAAGAGAAGAAAACAACAATAATAACAATGAAAAAGAATAAATAAAACTTAAAAGACCTGAAAATGTCAAATGAGGTAAATCTTAAAGAAATAACACAAAACTTTTACCACTTATTAATTAATACAATTGTCAAAGCATAAAAAGTCAAAGGTCTGCAGTAGGATTCAAATAAACCAACTCTACTTCAATACATATTATACTCAATTTCTCAAAAGTTAAATAAAAAGAGAAAATTTTCAAGACTGCAGGAGAAAAGACAGAAACAATACATAAGAGTGTATCAATTCACTAAACAGTAAATTTATCAGCAAAAATCTTTTGGGCCAGGAGAAAACTGAATGAGCTTTGCAAAGCATAGAATTAAAAAAATCATGAATCAAGAACACTGTACCCGAAAAACTATCTTGAAAAATGAAGATGAGATAAAGACTTCTCAGGTAATTAAAATCTGAAAGAATTTACCACAACTGTATTTGTCCTACAAGAAATGTTTACAAAATTCTCAAAAAAGAAATAAAGAAATGTTAATGAATAAGTTAAAATATAAAATTCACCAGCAAGACTAAGACTGTAGATACTCAAAATTTAATAATATAATTGTAGCATGTGAATTATTCACATCTGTAGTGATGTAGACAAAACAACAAAAAACAAAGGCATAAAAATGTTAAAATATAGAAAATATACAAAGATGTTAAATGGACCATCCCATAAATTCAAAATGTTTACAGTACTAAATTTCAAGTGTGCTTTTTAGTGGTATATATCATTCCTTTCTTTTATTTTCTTATCATTACAATGAATATACAGTAGCAATCATTTGAAAATATCTTTTTAATCAAAAGATTTTTGTGTTACCCATGGGGTAAGCACATAGCATGAATCTATAAAAGGAAAGCCAAACAAACAAATAATCAAAACATATTACTAAACTAAATCTCTTAATCATATAAGACTATAAGACAGGGAAGAAAAAGGAAAGAACTACAATAAAACTAATAAAAGCTACCAACTGCAGTCAGATTTTACATATCAACAATTAACTTGAATGTAAATGAATCAAATCCACCAATTAAAACACAGATAGTGACGACTAAATAGATTAAAAACAAGACTCTATATTTTGCTAACAAGAAGCTCACTTCATTTCTATGGCACATATGAACTGAGAGTGAAGGGATGCAATATGATATTTCAACCAAAATAATCCAAAAGTAAAAGACATGCAGCCTTACCAGTATCATATTAAAGAGACTTGAAATCAACAGCAGTTAAAAAAAAAAAATACAATGAAGCATAAAAAGGAAAATTCAGCAAAAAGAAGTAACAAGTGCAAGTTTATGTTTTTCCAACTAATTATAAAAGTAAAAATCCAAATCAGTTGCATTAATATATAGGATAATTACTTTTATTTATGCTGATAAAATTGTTACCTTTGTTTAAAAGATAGTTTTGTGTTATCGTCTTTGTGTTTCTTTTTTGGAAAATTCTTCTGGGTTTATGCCTTGTACTCTCAGTAACTACTTTGAAGATAATCTACTCTTAATTTTTATTACTTTGTTATATTTCATTTTGTTCACAAAGCAAAAAACAAATCAATATAAAATGGATTAGATTTAAGTGTGAGTCCTCAATTTACTACAAGAAAACCTAGAGGAGAGGCATCACTGCATTGGAATAGATAAGGAGTTTTGATAGATCTTGAAGCACAGGAAACAAAATAAAAAATAGCCAAATGGAGCAAATGGAATTAAATTAAACTATAAAACTTTGTTCACCAAAAGAAACAATCAATAGGAGAAGAGTCAAATTAAAAATGGGGTTAATATATTTACAAAGTTTCTATTTGATGAAGGTTTGGTGCCCAGGATAAACTCCAAAACTCAACAGTGAAAAACAGATGTGATTTAAAAATAAGCATCCAACTGGCCAGAAACAATATGAAAAATGCTTGACATCATTAATCATCATGAAAGTGAAAATCAAAATCGAAATGAAATATCATTTTACTTTAATTAAAATGGCTCATTGAAAACATAAAAAAGTGCATTGGCGAAGATGTGAAAAATGATGTCAGAAATAATGTTTCAGGTAAAAGAAGAAATGAAAAACATAATGAAAGAATTGCTCAGTATATCTAAAGCAGACATAGATAAAAAGAAGAGCATAGGAAAATGATAGAAAACTTGAATGACCAATATAGAAAGCAATTGCAATACATGAAACAGACTCAAAAAGATATCCAGGAAATTAAAAAGTTGATTGAAATCTGGCAAATTTGCTTGAAAGAGACTGAAGTTAGAATTCCAGACCTTGAAGAGAGGATTGCAGCTGGCGATCGTGAAAGATCTTTTAAAAATAACAAGGAATCAGGAAATAATTCAACAGCTACAAGATGATGCCAAGAGAAATAATTTAAAAGTGATAGGTATCAATGAAGAAGCAGGAGTCAACACAATGGAATAAAAAGACTATTTACAGAAAGAATAGCATAAAACTTCCCAAACATGGGAAAAGGGTCTATCATACAGATAAGTGAGGCATATAGAACTCTAATTAGCCATAACCAAAGTAAATCTGCACCCAGACATAATCAAGATCCCAGAAATTCAGCACAAGAACAGAATATTAAAGTTGTTAAAGAAAATAAACAGATCACCTATAAAGGAAAAGGAGTCTAAATCATGGCAGACTTGTCAACACAAACCATCAAGTCAACAAAAGTTTGGAGTAAAGTGTTTCAAATACTGAAAGATAACAAATTCCAACCCAGATTGATGTACCCTGAAAAACTATCTTTCAAAATGGATGGAAAAATAAGGTATTTCCAAAATAAAGAAAAACTGAGGGAATTCATGATCACCAAACTAACCTTATGGAGAGTGTTGAAGGATATTCTAGAGAGAGATAGATGACCATAGTTTCAGGAACAGCAGCAGAGAAGAATTGCCAAGCAAGACAGGCAATTGAATACAGGAGAAAAGTATAGGGCCAGCAGCAAAAGGATAGCACTGCAGAGAAAAACCAATGTACAACAGTTGTAACCGTTAATGTAGATGGCCTCAATTCCGCAATAAAATGAAACACAAGGCAAGTGGATCAGGAAACAAGATTCATCAATATGCTGTATCCAAGAAACACATTTAACTTGAAAGGAAATTTCTAGACTGAAAATCAAAAGGGAGAAAACAATTGTTCCATGTGACAGGAAAAGAGCAAGGGTAACTTACCCATCAACCACAGAATGAACAAGAAATACATGGTATTTTCATATAATGGAAAGCTACCCAGCTATAAAGTAAGATAATATTGAGGCTCATGTAGTTAAATGGATGCAATTGGAGGTCATGTTCATGGGTAAAATTTTGAACTCATACAGGTGAACACTAGCATAAAAAACAGAAGAAGTTATTGGGATTCCTCCCCCAAAAAGATATTATAAAAATGATAGGGGAGGAGAAACCTAGGAGAAAAGATGGTAACCAATGTTAATTTCTTATGGCTTGTCTTGAACACTTATAATGTTTTCACAATTTTTTATGTTTGGTTATGTTCTGTCTTGTTTGTTAAATTTTATTGCCTGATGGTGTGAGCAGCTATTTTAAACATAATAGAATGTATTACAGTAATCATAGTTGATTTCCTATTATATTGTTTTGAAGTCCTGTAATGTTTCTTTTTTTCTGTGTAATTGGTTTTATTTTGTTTGATTTTACTATATGTGATGGCATGAACAGCTAATTTGAAGAAAATGAGACATTATAGTAACCATTGTTCATTTCTTGTTATCTGGTTCTGGTTTTATCTGGTTTTGAAGTCCTGCAATTCTTTCATTCTTTTGTTTCAGTTGGTTTTAGTCTGCTTTCTATTATTTGTTTTCCTTGTGTATGAGGTTATGGACAGCTATTTTGAAGACAACAGAGACATTTTGGTAGCCATTGTTGATTTCCTATTGTCTTGTTTTGAAGTCCTTCAAAACAAAATTCCTACATTCTTTTGCTTTGATTGCCTTTACACTATTTTGTTTTGCTTGATTGTATTGTGTGTGAAGGTATAGACAACTATTTCAAAGAAAACAGGAGACATTATGGTAGTCATTGTTGATTGATCACATTGTCTTCAGATGTCCTGTGTTGCTTGCATTGTTCTGTTCCGATTTGCTTTGTTCTATTCTGTTTTGTTTTATTTTATTCTCTTTAAAATAAAAAAATTAAAAAAAATAATAATACAGCTAACATATTATCCAGAAATCCTACATGATAGGATATATATACAAAGGAAATAAGATCAGTGTGTTGAAGAAATATTTGCATTCTGATGCTGACTCCAACACTATTCCCAATAGTCAAGAAATAGAAACAACCCGAGTAATGAGTCAAATGTGATACATAATCCCAATGCAATATGATTCACCCATTACAAAGAATGAAATCCTTTCACTTGCAATAACATGAATACAACTAAAGATCGTGATATTTCCTGACACAGAAATTAACCAAGCACAGAAAATCACATTTTCATGCAAGCAATCATACAAAGAAAAGTAAGTTCCACATGATTTCACTCTTATGTGAAACTGACACCATAGAAGTTGAGAGTTTATGGTTCCCATAAGGTAGGGGACTCAGGGAGAGGTTGATTAATAAGTACAGTTATAATTCAATGGAAGAGCAAGGTTCTGGTGTGTCATTGCATAGCAGTGTGACCATAGACAGTAACCTTCCAAAAAAGACATATTTCAAAAATGCTAATAGGAAAAAATTTTCAGTCTTTTCATCACAGAGAAATCAATGCTTGAGGAGGTAAATATTTATCCTTTTTTAAACATTTCACAATGAATAAAGGTATCAAGTCATCATATGGCAACTAACAAATATGAATTAACCTCTATGTATTAATTAAATTAAAGCACACCCACATATACACATCATAATAAACTATCCGAGTGATTAGAATACTAAGACTAATTTGAGGTTCTAAAACAAAATGTATAGCATTAAAAATGTTTAAACATATTTTCTGCTCATGTTTAATACTGCTTTAATCCTATTATCAAATGTGAAGTAAAATGTATATAAATAGTCTTATCATTAACTTGCACTTTTGTGGTGCTGGAGAGTGAATCCAGGATCTTTGCACCTCATTTTTTGTTTTTTAGTTTAAAATAGGTTCTCAAAAGTCTCTGAGTTTCCCAGGCTGGGCTGAAACTTGCAGGATTCCTGCCTCACCCTTCTAGAGTGCTAGGATTGTAGATGTGCCTCATTATACTCAGATCTATCATTAGGTATTAAATTGTCAAGCCATTGTGAGTAGATAAAGATCAAGTAATAAATGTCTTAAAACCTTGAAAGTAGATGCACATGAGCTAAAATCATCCAGAGTTAAGGGAGGAACATAGCACTTAGAGACCATTCTTACCTTCCAGACGCTTGGTAACTAACATTTCATTCAATCACTGAGATAACACAGCAAATGTACACTGTATTCTCATTGTATAGTAATATAATCAAAACACAGAAATATTGAGTAATTGATATAGATGCACTGGAAAAAAAAGCAGGGAGGAGGGAAGAGTCAGGATCAAGAGAAAGTATTCTTATCTTCAAAATATTTTTTCTACTAAACTCCTCTATACTGTCTTTAAACTTTCCATTCCTAAAACTTCATTCTACCTGTCTGTCTCTAATTTAAACATTTTACTAACAGGTATTTGTGTATCAGGGATAATCCATGATTTTTTTCAACTGAAAAAGATAATGAATTGG
Source organism: Hydrochoerus hydrochaeris (assembly GCA_004027455.1). NCBI lineage: Eukaryota > Metazoa > Chordata > Mammalia > Rodentia > Hydrochaeridae > Hydrochoerus > Hydrochoerus hydrochaeris. Next base: position 44,734 of record PVLA01012139.1, read on the forward strand.
CTATATACTGACTTTTATGAAATGTATTGGTTTAATACACGTATTGGCTAGGTAAAATTATATAAATATATACCCATCTATTTCCTTCCAAAGTGGTTTCTGCTTCTGAAGGCAAATACCTGGAGAGAGAGGGAGTCAAACAGAGGCCTGACTGTCTTTAACGATGTAGTTGGAGAAGTCGAACTGCATCTCTTTACCATTTTCTACATGTAGAGATCTATATTAAAGGTCATCCAGTTTCAAGAGGAGGTGGTAAAAATTCCCTTGTTAGTGGAAATATGCATATGTTAAACTTTAAGAAGAGCATATTAGATTGAATGCACAATCTCAGCAATCTTTCAAAAAACAATTGTTTCACATAATTTCATAAATTCTTTAACATCAATATTATGTTTCATTTCTTCCAATATTGTTTTTTCATGAGAACATGAGATGCTCAAACGAAATAAAATATTGTGTATCTAAAAGAGATATGAAAAAACAAGAAAACTTTCAGTTTATTACCTCCCATAGGATCTGGATATGGGTAAATTTGAAATCAGCTTTTTTTCTACATTTGTCTTCAATTTAGCATTTATGAAGAAGGAAGACAGAAAAGTATAAAAATAAGACAAAAAATGAAAACCTGAAAATTCATACAACTGATCATTAAAATAAATAAGAACTTGAACTTAATTCAGAAATGTAAAATCAGTATATAAAGCAACTTCCCATTCATACTAACAAATAAATTTAATTCTAATAAAATCTATACACAATGACAACAAATATAGAAATTATCTAGAAAAGGTATGGCAATTTTGTATAGGACATCTTGAAGGAAATCTTTAAATATTATTTAAAACCTTTAAAAGAATTAGAGACATATACTGATAGATATGAAGATTCAAAATTATAATTATGCTATCATTCAAAAAATTAATCTATGTGTATAATTCACTTCCCACCAAATTACCAATAGTTTGTAAAGAAATTGGGTAAATTGATTGGGTAAAATGAAAGAAAAGTAAATACTAGGAATGGCTAAGGTATTTGTTAAAAGAGAGAGGCGATAATTTCTTACTGCTTGGACATCTACTTCTGTGTAGCAAACAGGAAATTAGGAAGGGAGGATCACACACACTGGCCCTCCGTAGTCATAGCCTGAAGTTGCTGCCCACAGACTGCACAAGTGGACCTACCAGGGAACCATAATGGGTAGGTTATTTATTTATTAGTTCTTACTCCATGTGTCAATTGGTATCACTCAGTGGCACTCAGCTGGATGTTAACTCATCTGCCCAAACAGTTTCAAACAAATGTCTGGTACCTTAACAGGAAAGTCCAGCAGGGTGGGCTTAGCTTGTCCCTTCTCTCTGCCACTCCATGTAATCATTAAGACTGCACCATCTGGCCTCTCTGTCAGGGTTGTTAGTCTCCTTCTCAGTATCACAGAGATCATTGAAATCACAGCAAAGACTGTTCAGTATCCTACCATCTAGTTCTGGAACGAGAGTGGACCAGCAACCACAGGATAGCACAATTTCTGGAAGAGAAGAAAAGACTCTTCTGTCAGAAAGAAGCATGTAAAATCATATATTCTTAATTTGTCACAGCTACTGGGACTTACCATCAAAGTACAATAGGAGAGAGAGGAAAGTATTTGAACAGAGAAAATATATGAATAAAAGAAAAGAAAAATTGCAGAAACAGTTACACATATGTAAAATTTATTACTTAAAAAGCACGGCACCACAGATCATTAAGCAACACATACATTGAGCAATAAACAGTTCTGGATAATGGTGTGCAAACTGAAATCAAACCTCCAGCTCAAACAACACACAAAAATCAGTTCCAGATGGATGAAAGACTGAAATGTAAAATAGGAAAATTTTACTAAACTTATAGAAAATGTGTAGCAAATATTATGAACTGGGTAGGGGGAAATGCTCTAATCATTACAGGAAAAGTCAACTAGATTACATTAAATTTAGAACTTTTATTCATCAAAAGGTTCCAAGTTTGTAAAAAGATGAGCCATGAATTATAAAGATGTTTTTAACATAACCAGAATAAATAATATATCAAAACTATGGCATAAAATTAACAATTGTACAAAGAGGAATCATGGTAGCCAAATAAAAGAAAAATGTTCCCTGGAGATGTAGCTCAGCAGCACAGTGCCTACCTGGCAAGTGGCAAGTAGTGAGTTGGATTCCTGGTATGAAAGGAAGAAAGAGAGAAAGAGAGGG
>PVLA01012140.1:0-47037 GCA_004027455.1 Hydrochoerus hydrochaeris
TTTTTTTTTTTTTTTTTTTTTTAATTTGGTACCAGGGATCGAACTCACGACCACGCGATTGCAAGGCAGGCACTTATGCCGCTGAGCTAAATCCCCAGCCCCTCAGCTTCTTACAATACTGACACAATACAATGTTTACCCATGTGAGGGTCTGATTTACTTCACTTATGAGTATTATCTCAAACTGTATACATTTCCCTATAAATGCCTCAAATTTATCCTTCTTTATAGGTGAGCAGTACTTCATTGTATAAAAAACCACATCTTTTTTATTCATTCCTTGGTGGATGGGCATTTGGATTGTTTCCAAAACTTAGCTATTACAAATTGTGTTGCTTACAAACATAGGTGCACATATATAGCTGTTTTTAACTCTTCTGGAAAAATTCCCAGAATGGGGATAGGTGGATCAAATGGGATATCTCTTCCTAGTTTTTTGAGGAATCTTCACACTGATTGCACCAGTCTACCCTGTTACCAATAGTGAAGAAAGTTTTCTTTTTTTCCACAACCCCTTCAGCACTTTTTATAGGTTTAATTCTTGATTATAGCTTTTTTTTCTGGAGTAAGATGTAATCAGTGTTGTTTTAATTTGCAGCTTTCAAATGACCAGTGATGTTGAACATTTTTTCACATATTTATTTGCTATTTGTATTTCTTCACCTCAGAAGTTTGTGTTCATCTTAGCTGCTCATTTTTGGAGCAAGGCTTTGAATTTGAGGAGTTTAATTTATTGCAATTATTTATACATTCTAGATATACGTACTTTGTCCGAGAGACTGTTGGTTAAAATTTTTTTTCCACTCTGTTGTCTTTTCTCCCTGTTGATGATTTATTTTGATGTTCAAAACTTCTTTTATAAGATGTGATCCCAGGTGTTCATTTCTTGAAGTCTTTACCTACCCCTATATGTTTACAATTTCTACCTACCTTCACTTCCAGTAGATTTAGTGTTTGTGTTTTAATAGTTAGATCTTCAATCCATTTTTCCTTTAGTTTAGTGCATGGTGATAGATATGGATCTAGTTTTTGTCATCAGCATATAAAGAGTCAGTTTTTCTAGCACCATTTATTAAAGAAGCTATCTTTCTTCCAGTGAGCATCCTTGGCACTTTTGTGAAAGACAAGGTGGCTGAATGTGTTTGCAGTTGTGTCTGCATCTTCTAATCCGTTCCACTGATCCTCCAGTCTGGTTTTATTTTCTTCCCTTTCTTCCTTCCTTCCTTCCTTCCTTCCTTCCTTCCTTCCTTCCTTCCTCTCCTCCCTCTCTCTCTTTCCCTCTCTCTCCTTCTTTCTTTCTTTTCTGTCTTTGGCCAGTATCATGCTAATTGTATTACAGTAGCTTTCTAGTATGATTTCAAGTCATTGATTGTGATGCCTCCTGCTTTGCCATTTGTTTTTCTAGGTCTTTTCTGCTTCCAGATGAATTTTAGGAATGATTTATCTAGTTCTGTGAAGTATGTTAGTAGTATTAGCATACATACTGTATTAAATCTGTGTAACAATTTTGAAAGTATGGACATTTTAATTAAGCTGTTTCTTCCTATCTATGAAAAAGGGATACCTTGCCATTTGCTAATATCCTCTTTGATATCTTTTTTCATAATACTATAATTTTCTATGAATAGATCCCTTACTTCTTTCTTAGATTGATTCCTGAATCTTTCATTTTTTTTGGCTGTTATTGTGAAGGGTGTGGTTTCCCTAGTTTACCTCTCAGTGAGTTTGTTGTTTGTGTACAGAAATAGGACTCATTTAAAAGTGTTGACTTTGTATCCAGCTGTGCTACTGAATTTGGTTATTAACTCTAGCAGGGTTTTGGTGGAGTTGTTGGGATGTTCTGTGTAAAGTATCTGTGAATTATGAGAGTTTAACATCTTCCTATATTATTCCTACTGTTTGTTTCTCATCTACTTATTCAGGCTGTTTCAAGAATTATATGAATAAGAATAGTAATAGTGTATATCTTTGTCTTCTTCCTGATTTTAGCAGGAAAGTTTAGCTTTTGTCCACTGAGTATATGTTGGCTACTGGGTTATTGTAGATATTACTTTTATCACATTGAGATCAAATCAATTCTGATTTTCTGTAGGGTTTTTATCATGAACAAGAGCTGGACCTTATCAAAAGTTTTTCCTGCATTTATTGAGATGATCTTTTGATTTTTATCTTTGATTTTGTTTCTATGATGTATTACATTTATTTATTTTTGTACATTGAACCAACCCTGCATTCTTAGTATGAATCCCACTTGGACATGATGTATAATCTACTTGATGATTTGCTGCATTCTGTTTGCTTAGTAACTTACTGAGGATTTTTGTGTTTATGTTCATTAGGGATATTGGTCTGGAGTTCTCTTTTTTTTTGAGTCATTCTATGTATTTAGTATTAGAGTAATATTTGCCTTGGAAGAATGAGTTAGGACGTATTGCTTCCCATTCAATTTTATTAAAGGGTTTAAGGAGTGTTGGCATTAAACCTCTAAATTTCTTGGATAATTCAGCAGGGAATCCATTATATCTATCTTTTCTGTTTTAGTAAGGTTTTAATTACATTTCAAACACATTAACTGATATTGTGTTATTCTGTATTTTTAAATCTTTTGGATTCAACTTTGACAATTCAAACATATCTAGGAATCTATGTCTTCTGTACTTTCCATCTATGAGAGTAAAAATTTTCGAAGTAGGTATTGGCAATCGTTTGAATTTTCACATGATCTATAATGATTTTACCATCTCCTTTCCTTAATGAATTAATTTATGTGTTACTTTTCCTCTTTTTGATATGGTTGGCTAAGGGTTTATCAATTTTGTTTATTCTTTAAAGAACCAATTTTTGATTCATTAATTATTTGCGTTGTTTCCTGAGTTTCCAATGCATTGATTTCTGCTCTAGCTTTATAATTCCTACCCTTGTATGGACATTGGGTTTGTTTTGCTCTTCCTTTTTCTAGAAGCTTGAGTTGTAACATTAGGTTATTTGTACTTGTTCTGTTTTTCTGATGTGAGAATTCATTGCTATAAATTTCCTCTTAGACCAGCTTTCATTGCCTCCCATAAATTTTGGAATGTTGTATCTGCGTTCTTATTTAATTATATATATAATTATATATATATATATAATATATATATATAATTATATATATATATATATATTATATATATATAGTTTTGATGTACCCAGAAAAACTATCTTTCAAAAATTAATGGAGAAATAAGATTTTTCCATGACAAAAAGCAACTTTGACAATATATATATATATAGTTTTTAAATTTTTCCTTCATTTCATCTGTGACCCATTGGTTGTTTAGGATGGTGCTATTTAATTTCCACGTGTTTGTGGGAGTTTTGCAGTTTCTTTTGCAATGAACTTCCAATTTCATTGCACTATGGCCATATAATATGCATGGGAAAATTTCAACTCCTTTACATTTACTTAAGCATGTTCTGTGGTCTAGTACATGGACTATTTTAGAGAATGTCACATTTCCAGCTGAGAAGAATGTGTAGTTTGATGATTTTAGGTGGGAAATTCTGAAAATACCTACTAAATACATTAATTCACAAATTTGGTTCAGTTCTGAAAAATCTATGCTGATAATTTGTCTAGTTGATCTCTTTGTGACAATGGAGTATTAAGTTCTGCCATTGTAACTGTGTTATTGCTCATTTGATTTTTCATGTTATTATTGTCTTACATAGTTGGGTGCTCCTGTATTTGAAGCAACCATATTCATGATTATTCTCTCTTCCTTTTGTCTATCTTTTTGTACCAATAATTGAATTCATGACCTAGAACTTGTCATGCAGGTGTTGTGTCACTGAGTTATATCTCTGGTCTCTCTCTCTCTCTCTCTCTCTCTCTCTCTCTCTCTCTCTCTTTCTCTCTCTCTTTTCAGTTTTCCCCTAATGAGTATGTAGTTACCTAGTTTAACTGTTTTTATTATTATTGGTTTCAATTTCACATTGTCTGCAAAGAGAATAGTTACCCGTACTTTTTTTGGGTTCCTGTTGCATAGCAAATTGTTTTCCATCCTTTGACTTTCAGTCTATGAATTTCTTTTTGAATTAAATGTGTTTCTTCTGCACAGAACATTGTTGGATGTTATTTCTTGATCCATTTTGCTAATCATATTCTTTCGATTGGTGAATTGAGGTCATTTTTACTGATAGTTATAACTGATATGTATTGGCTTATCTTTGTCATGGTGTCATCCTGCAGTTGATTTCCTGCTTTTCCCCCTCTGTTTTATTGCTTATCTAATGGTTTCTTTCTTTTGTTGTTCTTGAAATTGTAGTCTTGTTTCTATCTCTGTCCAGAGTATCTTTCGGTACACTTTGTAGGATTGACTTGATAGTCATAAATTTCTTCAGTTGCTTTTTGTCATGGAAAAATCTTATTTCTCCATTAATTTTTGAAAGATAGTTTTTCTGGGTACATCAATATGGATTAGAAGTTGTTTTCTTTCAGGACTTGAAATACTTATGCTGAGCTCTCCTTGACTTGATGTTTTGTGTTGAGAAGTCTGCTATTATTCTGATGGGCTTTCCTTTTAGGTGATCTGTTTATTTTCTCTAACAACTTTGAATAATCATTTTTTGTGCTTAATTTCTGAAATCATGATTATTTTTATCTTCATGTATCTTTATTTTGGTCATAGCTATTTTGATTTCCATATGTTTCATTTATTTTGTATGCAAAATCCTTTATTCATGCTTGGGAAGTTTTTTGTGATTATTATTATTGGTTTTGTCATTATTATTATTTTTGTACCAGGAAATGAACTCATGACCTTGCACTTGACAGGCAGATGCTTGCACCACTGTGCTAAATCCCTGGTCCTCTGCCATGATTTCTGGTAGGAATAATTTTATAGAACTTCCATTGTCTCCAGCATTCTTATTGATAGTAGTTAATCTTTTGTTGTTTGTTTTTTGCTTCATCTTGTAACTGCTGGATTTTTCATGGTCTCTTGCTATTTTTAAGATAATTTTGTTTTCAAGATCATTAGTTGCAATTCTGTCTTCAAAATCTCTTGGATTTCTGTTTGGATCTGTTTCATGGACTCCATTTACTTCCTATGTTGGATATTTTTTGTTTCCATTATTTTTCTAAGCTCATCTACTCTTTTATCTGTGTCTTCTCTTATATTTTTAATATTTAGTATAATTTATTTTTGTACCTGACAGATTATTTTCTCTATAGCCTTTTCCACTTTTTCCCCCTCACTTGTGTTGCTATCATTTTGGAAACTTCCTTTTTTTTAACTTCCATTTTCATCTATTTTGTTGAGTTGTGGGTTTGTTTTGGGTGGTCTTTTGTGTTTTGTTATTTCTATTTTTAAATTTTATTTTGCTTTCTATGTTGTTGCTTGCTGGTTTGTTATGATGTATAGATGTATTATTAGTATTGGGGCTTTCTAAAGGATAACTGTTCTTCCAAGATGGTCTCTAGATCCTGATGGTTCTTTATAGCTAACCTAAGAACCTACCTTCCAAATTTGTAAAGGAAGCAAGTTTGTTATTTTGTTCAGCTCCCAATCTTTGGTATTGGACTGTGGTGATGATTATGACCCCATGCAATCACAGTGTTATCATATGGGGAGAAAAACTGTTTATAACATGTATGACACCCTGGCTAACATAGTGCAGTTAATAATAACAATAGTTTCAAGTACAAATTTAACTATTTACAAACTATGGTTACTATTAAACTGCTGCCTCTATTCACAGTAGCAAACCCAAATGTTATAAGCAAAACAAAACATATACTGTGCACTTCCATGCAGTGATTCTCCCCTTAATGGAGTGATTTTTTACTTCTGTGGGGGCATTTAGGTTAATAGGGGTAGGAGATAGACTAAAGTGATGAATAAGGTCAGACATAGTAGAGTGAAAGCTGGAGATCAAAGAATGATCATCCAAATTTTGTGAAACTGGAGGACACAGGAGAAAAAGAATGAAATGTAATGGAAAAGAGCAATCAGAAAGGGCAGAGACAATTATTACTCATGTGAAAGTTTAAATTCAACAAGTTATTGAGGAAAATGAGCAAATGAATCTATAGAAAAAAATCAAGAGTAAAGTTAAGAAGCCTAAGCAGTGAAAAAAAGAAGGAAGAGTGAGTGAAATAGAAAAAAAAGAGAAAGAAGAAAGAAAGAAAAGCAGACAAGAGCAAGATAGGAAGAGAGAGAGGGGAAAAAAGAAAAAACAAAACAATAAAACCCAACCACAAAAAAGGAAAATGAAATACAATACAAAATGAGATGACATCCAACCAGACATGAATGGGATAACAAATCAGACAAACAAAGGAGAATAAAAATAGTAAAATACTTCTGGTGTTTACAGTTCTGTGATAGTGTTCATGTTGGATCCCAGAAATGTGCTGGGTTTGGAGCTGATCTTGGCCCCTAGCTGTGGGGGGCTAGGTCTTCTCATCTGTTGATGTTCTCCACAGTCCAACTGCTAGCTTCTGCCTGCGACTTCAGATGCTTCCACATTGCCAATCTCACTGATTACCCTCCAAATGCATGTGTGTGTCCCTGCACTTGTGGCCTGGCTGTTGCCGTGGTGTTAGGGTTCTGGTGGTACACCCACCAAAGGTGTATGTGCTAATACTCCTCTTTCAGATATCACCATCCTGGGGACAATGGAGAAGGTGTAGAACACAGACTTACACTCTTCTCTCAGGCACCATCATTTTGGGACCTATAGTAAAATCTTATATAAATATGTAAATAATGGGATGACTTGGTGCCTCTGTGCAAAGAATTTATGACCTATACTTACAGATGACATTTTTTACCATGTATGTAACCGGGCTGAATTCAATATTTTATTTTGTGTAGTGCCCAATTTAGTAGAGATGCAGATATTTAATAGTCATCTTAGCCATCATTTTTGATTTTAAACAGTGACAGGTATAATTCAGATTTCATAGAATACTCTATAAAGTATTCACCTAATGGATTTAACATATGCATTTTTGGAGAAAAACAAATTTTGATTAAAAATACTTGACATTTTTAGGAAGTGGAGTGAAAAGTATGGTTAACAAGTTTTCAAAATAAGTGAACATTAATGAACACATTTCAATGTGTTAAAAGACTGGTAACATAAGAATTAGAGACTACTAACTCTGAGGAATTTGAGATAATATATAATAAAGATAATATAACTCTTAAACTCTCAATTTTCTATCAGATAATTTACAATGCTCTAAAGATAGTTTAAAATAAAAGGCTTAAATGGTTGGGCAATTTGAATATCACTGTGAAAGAAAAATTGAGTGGAGGGGTTGTATTTTCACAAAACTGAAAAAAAAACAAAATTATTTTAGCTATCACTATTTCCTGAATAAAGTATCAATTTTTAAATAGATATCTGAGGAAATGAAGGAATCTGGAAGCATAATTCTAATGTTTGGTCTTTCATTTTGAAAAATTATTTCATTACTTATTCAATATTTGCAAGATTTCTCAAATTCATTGACATACTTCTCAGCATGGACATCCTTCTTGCTTTGAAAGTGATATTTGGCTATTATATTTGTTCTTTTCTGTAATTTAGAAATTAAAAAAACATGTCAGTTACCAGCATTAAAGAAATATCGAGAGGAGCCAGGCCCACAGAAAGGGGAGCCAGTCCCATATTGTGCTGCAAGGTGAGTTGCAGTTTGCCAGGGCTAGCCTGTAAAAGTTTAGGACCATTGATCCCTGTGGCTGGGTGCCTACCCAGCCCATTTGCGATGCTGGACTGGGCTCCAGAGGTTCCACAGGCTTGGGTGGATGGTGCCAGGAGACCTTTTTTCAGCCAGGGAAGCCAGGCCAACCACACGAGGGGGGCCAAGACCACATGAGTCCCAGTGGCTGATGGCATGGGAGTGATTTTCAGCACATCCAGGGAAAGCTTAGGAACATTGCTGGAAACATGGAAATATAGGAAAATGACAAAACAAAAGACCAAAATGCAATCTCAAACCTCCAGCCCATCCCAAGAAAACCTAGGAGCCATGTACTTAGAAGAAAATAATAGCCATACACATGAAATGCCTGAAATGATATCAACTGAAATAAAAAAGCAAGTACAGGAAGCTATGAGGGAACATAAATCAGAAATAATCTCCCAGGTGAAAGAAGAAATTATAAAAGTAGTGAAAGAAATACTGAATGCACCCCAAAAAGACACAGCTAAACAATTGGAGGAACAAAGCAAAATGATAGAATCCCTGAATGAACAGTTTAAGAAACAAACAGAATGCATAAAGCAGATTCAAAGAGTTATACAGGAAATCAAAAACTCTATTGAAAGTTGCAAAAAAACACCTCAATGAAAGTGAAGATAGAATCTCAGACCTCAAAGATAAGATTGCAGCTAGTGAACAGGAAAGGAAAGCTCTTCTAAAAATAACAATAAATCAGGAAATAACAATTCAACAGCTGCAAGATGATGCAAAGAAAAACAACATAAGATTAATAGTGATAAGTGAAAAAGAAGGGGACAACACAAATGATATCAAGAGGCCATTTACAGAAGTAATAGCTGAAAACTTCCCAAACATGAGTATGGAAACTGACATACAGATTAGTGAAGTATAGAGAACTCCAAATAGCCATAACCAAAACAAAATTACACCCAGACATATAATAATCACCATTCCAGAAATCCAACATAAGAACAGAATATTAAAAGCTATTAGATAGAAAAGACAGATCACCTATAAAGGAAAACCTATCAGATTCACAGCAGACTTCTCAACACAAACAATGAAGTCAAGAAGAGCATGGAGTGAAGTGTTTCAAATCCTAAAGGAAAATGACTTCCAACCCAGACTGATGTACCCTACAAAACTGTCCTTCAAACTGGATGGAGAAATAAGATGCTTCCATGACAAAGAACAGCTGAAGAACTTCATGATCACCAAAGCAACCATACAAAGAATACTGAAAGACGTTCTAGGTATACATAGGAAAAAACCACTAAGCAAGACAGACATCAGAACTAAGGTACAGCATCAGAAAGATAACATGTCAACAATAAACCAATATATGACAGTTATAACCATTAATGTAAATGGCCTCAATTCACCAATTAAAAGAAACAGACTGGCAGAATGGATCAAGAAACAACATTCAACCATATGCTGACTACAAGAAACACATCTAACCCAAAAGGAAGCTCATAGACTGAAAGTTAAAGAGTAGAAAGCAATACTCCACACAATAGGAACTCAAAAAAAAGTGGGGGTAGCTCTTCTGCTTGCAGACTATATGAACTTCAAACCAAAAATGGTCCAAAGAAATAAAGAAGGTCACTACATACTAGTTAGGGGAAAACTGCAAGACAAAGAGATAATAATCTTAAATTTATATGCACCAAACTTCAGAGCACACAACTACACAAAGCAAGTATTAACAGAAATGAAAAACCAAATAGGCAATAACACAATTATAACAGGGGACCTTAACACAACATTGACACAAAGGCATAGATCAACTAGACAGAAAATCAGCAAAGAAATAATACAATTGAATACACCTGTGAACAAATGGATTTGACAGATGTATACAGAGTGTTCCATCCAATAACATCAGAATATACATTCTTATCAGCAGAACATGGGACATTATCTAAAATAGACCATATACTAACCCACAGAACATATTTAAGTAAATGCAAAAGAAACGAAAATTTCCCATGCATATTATCAGATCATAGAGCCATGAAACTGGAAATTAATAATAAAAGTAACTGCAAAAACCCCACAAACACATAGAAGTTAAATAATACACTCTTGAGCAATCAGTGAGTCACAGAGGAAATTAAAGAAGAAATTAAACAATATTTACAAGCAAACAAAAATACAAATACAACTTACTGGAACCTATGGGATACGATGAACGAAGTCCTCAGAGGAAAATTTATTGCTCTGAGTTCCCACATTAGGAAAACAGAACAAACACAAATAAGCAACCTGAAATTACACCTCAGACATCTAGAAAAAGAAGAGCAGGCCAAGGCCAAAGCCAAAAGAAGGGAGGAAATTATGAAGATCAGAGCAGAAATTAATGCAGCAGAGACTAAGAAAACAGTACAAAGAATCAATGAATCAAAGAGTTGTTTCTTTGAAAGAATAAAGAAAATTGATAAGCCCCTAGCCAACCTAATTAAAAAAAGGAAAGAAAAGACTCAAATTCATGCAATACAGAATGAAAAAAGGTGAAATCACTACCAACCCTGTGGAAATACAGAAGATCATCAACAACTATTTTGAAAACCTTTACTCTCACAGGCTTGATAACACAAAAGAAATGGATAGATTCCTAGAAATATATGAACCACCAAAGCTGGATCAAGAAGATGTAAAACTGCTGAATAACCTAATTTCTACTAATGAAATTGAAAATGTAATCAAGTCCCTACCAACAAAGAAGAGCCCAGGCCCAGATGGATTCACTGAGGAATCTACAAGAAATACAAAGAAGAATTAATGCCGACACTCCTCAAACTCTTCAATGAAACTGAAAGGGAAGCATTTCTCCCTAAGACATTCCTGGAAGCAAATATCACTCTAGTACCAAAACCTAAGAAAGACCCAACTAAAAAAGAGAACTATAGGCCAATCTCCCTAATGAAGATAGATGCAAAAATTCTCAATAAAATGTTGGCAAACAGGATGCAGCAAATCATTAAGAAGATTATACACCATGACCAAGTGGGATTCATTCCAGGCATGCAGGGATGTTTCAACATATATAAATTAATAAATGTAATCCATCATATCAATAGAGCCAAAAGTAAGAATCACATGATCATTTCTATAGATGCAGAAAAAGCATTTGATAAGATCTAACACCCATTCATGATAAGAACCTTACAGAGAATTGGAATAGATGGTCTTTACCTCAATATGATAAAGGCCATCTGTGACAAACCAACAGCCAGTGTCATACTAAATGGCCAAAAACTGAAAGCCTTTACCTTGAAATCAGGCATAAGACAAGGATGTCCCTTATCACAGCTCCTATTCAACATAGTACTGGAAAAGCTAGCCAGAGCAATTAGACAAGAGAAAGAAATAAATGGAGTAAGATAGGAAAAGAAGAAGTTAAATTATCATTAATTGCAGATGACATGAAACTCTACATAGAAGACTCCCAAACCTCCATTGAAAGACTCCTAGATATAATAAATAAATTCAGCAATGTAGCTGCATGCAAAGTCAGTACTCAAAAATCAATAGCGTTCTTATTCATTAACAACAAAATCACTGGGAGAAAAATAAAAGAAGCCACACCCTTCACATTAGCATCCAAAAAAATGAAATACTTAGGAATTAATCTAATGAAAGATGTAAAAGTGTTATACAGGGAAAATTACAATACCCTGAAAAAAGAAATAGAAGAGGCCCTCAGTAAATGAAAAGACATTCCTTGTTCATGGATAGGAAGAATAAACATTGTGAAAATGGCCATTTTCCCAAAATTGTTATACAGAGTCAATGCAATCCCAATGAAAATACCACTAACATACCTCATAGATCTAGAGAAATCACTCCTAAAATTCATCTGGAACCAGAAGAGACCTAGAATAGCAAAGGCAATTCTAAGCAGCAAAGCCAAGGCAGGAGGCATCACAATCCCTGACTTGAAGTTGTAATACAAAGCTACCATAATAAAATCAACATGGTATTGGAATAAAAACAGACCTGAAGATCAATGGAATAGATTAGAAAATACAACTACAAACACACTCAACCACCTTATCTTTGATAAATGGGTCAAGCATGTTCACTGGAAGAATGATAGTCTCTTTAACAAATGGTGCTGGAAAAACTGGCTTCCATATGCCAAAAATTAAAATTAGACCTATGCCTATCACCATGTACTAAACTAAAATCTAAATGGATCAAAGATCTAAATATTAAAACAGAAATACTAAAACTGTTGGAAGGCAAAGTAAGTAAAATTTTTGAAGACATAGGGGTTGGTAGAGAATTCATGAACAATAACCAAACTGCATGGGAAATATTTCCCAGAATCATTAACTGACATCACATCTTACTATAAAGAGTTTCTGCATGTCCAAAGAAATCTCCAGCAGAGTGAAAAGAAAAACCCAAAAATTGGGAAAAAAATCTTAGTGAACTGTCCCTCAGACAAAGGATTTCTTTCTAGAACTTAAAATTTTTTTTTAAAAATCAGACCCCCAAAATTCAAAGACCCAATCCAAAAATGGGCATCTGAGATGAACACATAGTTCACAGATGAAGAAATACAAATGGCAAATAAATACATGAAAAAATTTTCATCATTGGTCATTAGAGACATACAAATTAAAACCACATTCAAATTCCATCTCACTCCAGAAAGAATGGCCAGTATCAAGAAAATTACCAACCACAAATGCTGGAGAGTTGAGGAAAAGGGAACTCTTCTGCACTGTTGGTGGGAGTGTAGACTGGTGCAACCACTGTGGAGGTCAATCTGGAGATTCCTCAAAAAGCTGGGGTTGGAATTCTCATTTGACCCAGCTATTCCACTCTTAGGCATATTCCCAGAATAACTGAAAACATCTTCACCACAGTGATGTATGTGCACCCATGTTTATAGCAGCACAATTTGTAATAGCCAGATCTTGGAAACAACCTAAGTGCCCATCAACCGAGGAATGGATAAAAAAATTGTGGTACTTTTATACAATGGAGTACTACTCATCTATAAAGAACAATCACATTGAGATATTTATAAATAAATGGATGCAACTCGTATCCATACTCATAAGTGAAATAAGTCTAACTCACATGTATAAATACCGTATAGTCTCCCTAGTGTAAGAAATGGTAAGAGTACAGAAGATTTTATGGAAATCATGGTTCACCATTATATTGCTTTGAAGTCTTATGCTTTCATTCATTGATTGGAATGGTTTTATTCTGCTTTGTTTGATCTTAATATATGTGATGGCATGAATAGTTACTTTGAAGAAAAGACAATATGGCAGCCATTGTTGATTTGATATCATCTTGCTCTGAAGTCCTACCATGCTCTTGTTTTTCTATTACAATTGGTTCTATCATGCTGTGTCTTATTGGATTTTAGTATGTATGATAGTATAAACACATTTTTTATGGAAAATGAGATAATATAGTAGCCATTGTCCATCTTCGGTTATTTGGCTCAGAATGCCTTGCAATACATTCATTCTCTTGAGTGGTTTTATTCTATTTTGTTATGTTTGACATTATTGTGTGTCAAGCTAAGCTCAACTATTTCAAAGAAAGAGACATTATTATAGCTAATGTTAATATCCAGTTGTCTTTTTGTGAAGTGCTGTGTTCTGTTCTGATCTGCTTAGATCTGTCCTCTTTTGTTTTATTCTCTTTAAAATAAAAAAAAATTAAAAAAAGAAATTTCAAGTAACTGAAAATTTGTAAAATTTAAATTTTTTGATTCCTCAAATTAAATTATTTTATATACTTTGATTCATTTATGAATTTATTTTTCAGTTTAGAAAAGAAGAGTTTCATGTGATATTGTGAATGATTATGATCAATTAAATTATTATATGGGTTTCTTTCACAAATTTATAAGCAAAACATAAAAATAAAAAGAAGATACAAGTGAAATACTTTATGTTTAAAAATAATTCAATGTAATTTAATATTTTCTTAAGTCTTATCAAAATTAGTTTTGTCTACATTTAGTCATGGGTATAATGACTATATTTAGAATATAGAAATATATTCATATAAAGCATCTGTATTCATAATACAGCACTCAAATTGTTGATTTTAATCCTTCTTCCACATAGCTATTTAAATAGTAAAATTAACAAACTCATTGAGTAATTATAGGAACTTGTTTATCCTATAGGGAAGATAAGAGCTTGAATTAAAGTATTTTTTTTTCTTTGTGTAAGAAAAAATATCAAGGGTTCAGTAGTTTGGAATATTTTAAAAGTAATTGAAATAATCATTTTCTTTAATAATAACAGAAGCACAAAGAACCCACCTTTTAGAGCAATATATAACTGTGATGAGTAGTTATTCAAGAAGAGCTGCTCGAGTCTAAATCTAATGAAGTAAAGTAGATTAATCTTCCACCCCAAATAATAGAAATATAAGTGTAGATTTCTTAACACAAGGAAATTCTGGTATTGTTGATTCCTTGATTATTCTTATAAATGTATACATGGGCTGGTGAATGACCCATGTCTTTTACTGATCAATTAAAAGACACACATGAGGTTTCAGTATAAAAGAAACACTTTTTAGCGGCAATTGATCATGATTTCCCACATAACACTTTGCTTTTATTAGTGTTACACAATGTCACTATTTACTTTCCTAAAATAAGATTTTTATCATGCATTTTCCTTATGTAATACTTAACATTCAAATCATTATATGCTTCAGATTCCTTCCATGTGTTTTCTCTGTCTATAAATTCAATTTATTTCATTTTTTTTAGTATTTACTACTGTCTTATGGTTTCCTACTGCAGGTCTCCTTTGCTTAATGTGGTTTAGGACCCCTTCTACTAAAGTAGCTTTTTGTGGAGCTTTCATACAATATTCACTAAATTCATATTGGAACATATATTTACATTTGCATTTTTAAGTTATTTTTCTAGTCTACCTACAGAGACTTTCCACTGATTTTCCACCCATAAAAATAAACAGTATCCAGGAATTAAGTGTACATATGATAAAATGGAGAATAAAACTTACCTGAAAAGAGAATTTGTGTTCACTTTTGGCCCTAATGGTCACCGTGGTGTAAGACTTCAATTGTACATATATCCTCTGTTGGTGTCATCTCAACTTGTAGAATCATTTACAAACTGGAATCAAATTATTTTCTTCTTTCATCATTTAGTTATAGTCAGCTGCTTTTGAAACTGTATATTCAGAATGAGAAAGAAAAACAAGGAAAGAGCAAACTGTTTCTTTGGCATTTGTATCCTTCATGATTTATTGCTACATATTTAATGTACTAGTCTCCAATTACCAGCAAAAAGCTGCTTCTCAAAGTAGGATAATTATCTTCAGAAGATGTCATAACTGTGTTTCAAAATTGTAAAGGTCTATAAAATAATTTGTGGGAGACTATGAAATGGAAGCTGTGAAGAATAATTTTTAGTCATTTGTAAGAAAATTGATGTACCTTGAGAACATAATGTTAAGTGATTTAAATAAAATAATCATAAGTATAGAGAAAATCAAAGTATAAATAAATTAAAAAGCAAAATAAAGAGACATAGTATGAAACAGGGAAAGCAGAGGGAGAGAGGAAGGGTTGGGAAGGAGTGCAGACTTCTCAGAATTAGTAATACAGTTCTGTTAAGTCTCTCCAGTTGTGGGTCCCCTTGCATGTCAATTTTCCCTATAAATTTAAGTAATTAATTTGACAAGTGGCTTTCAAACTTTCTCTCTGGATTTAAATAAATGAAGACAAGAAAATCATAAATAGAAATATTTTTTCTATGATCCCATGAAAGCATAGTGATGTGGGAACCACTAGCAGGACTCCTGGTGGTCCTGAAAAGAGTGAAGTTAGGGATGTTTAATGAACTTTAAATTAAAAGTCTGTCTAAAAACTTCTAAGCTCATGATAGTTTTAGACTCTGCTGCATTAAACAGTATCTCCAAAATTTAGATTTAAACAATCATCAAAGTGTTTCCAAATAAAATTATTGAACAGAGCTACCATATTTAGCTAAACATTTCTTTCTCTATCCACCAAGAAAAATCACACCATTGTTTATAGCAGTTGTGCTCTTTTTTTATTATACATTTTTTCCAGAAGTTATATGTGTTGTAAAAGTAAAACAAAAATGTCTCCCCTCAATACAGCTTAATGATCAAGAATGTCACACTTTAAAATAGTTTTAATATAACAGTATGGACATACAGATACTTATTTTCCAGTTTGGGTTGTATTTTAACCACTATAATTATTTTTTGTTGCTTAACAAATTACAGGGTTGCCCATTGCAGGTCTTCCATATTTACTCTTTCCTTTTAATGTTTCCTCATCCTTTTACCCTTCTCTTTTTCTTTATAACTTTATTTTTAAAAAAATAAAAAAATGTTACAAAATTTCAAAGCAAGATTGTAGGAGAGTAACAATGGTTAGTGCATTCTGTATTATTATCTTCAAAGTAGTTTCTCATTTTACAAGATATAGGCATGAATAATTGAATATAGGAACAAAACTTTATTTCTGATGAACTAATAGTAATTCACAGTATGACTATCTTAGCTATTTGTGCATATATATATATATATATATATATATATATATATATAATTTCCTTCTTTTCTCCCTTCTCCCTAAACAACCAATGAGTCACAAATGAAATAAAGGAAGAAATTAAACAATATCTACAAGTAAACAAGAATCAACATACAATATACTGGAACTTAAGGAATGCAGTAAAAGTAAAAGTAATTTAAGTAAAAGTAATTTAAGAGGGAAATTTATAAAGGTGAATTCTCCCATCAGGAAAACAGAACAAGCTCAAATAAACAACCTAATGTTACACTTCAAGAATCTAGACATATATCTAGCAAGACAAACTTCCCCCTTCTCTTTTTTCTGATTCTACTTCCTTTTTTTCTTCCTACTCCCTTACTTTGGAGCATTACTTGATCCAGGAGTAAGATCTTGTATATTCCATCCACAGCCTCAGAACCAGGCATTTTCTTCAAGGTCCCTAAGTTCTCTTTATTGAAGAATGGTATTAGCAACTAAAATTGGTATGTTAGATATGTTTCACATTTCCTTATAATCATTGTCACAAGGTCCTTTGGATTTATCAAGTCGAGATTTAAAGGAATTTATTGTAACTTATTTATACATACAGAATTTATTTCCATACATATATGCATTTATGTATATATATAAAATCCCTATTTTCCTCCTCTGTCTTCTTCTGCTTATTTGTAATATTTTTACTGACAGTGAAAAATCTTTCATTATTATCTATATATTTAGTCATGCAATCTATTTAAAACATATTTACTTTCAATCATAAAACCATATACTTATCCAAAATATTTTTTTCAAATGAAAATACTATTATTTTATAGTTTCTATGGTTTGTTTATAAATGTTCCCCAAACCTCATGTAGTCATAGGTGGGCTTTTCGGAGATGGTTGGATCTGTGTTTCCTGGCATCAAGGGTATGTGACTACTAAATTAGTCCACTAATTGTTTTTCATTGTTCTGGCTAGGCTTAAGGGTGTTCCACCCTAGGTGTGTGTGGGGTCCTCTCTAAAGGGAGTAGCCTGGATGGAAAAAGGGAACAGAAAGCAGGCTGCTGTCATTGCTTGTTGCTTATTGATTGCCATTTATTTCTGCTGCTTATCTTCTGCTCTATAATACCTCTCTTCTCTGACACCATATTGTGCACTGAAACATCTACAAACTGTAAGCCAAACTAAACCTTTACTGATTTAACTTTGGGTGTTGTGTATTTTGTCTCATCAAAAGAAATGTAACTATTGGTTCTATACTTGGTTTTATCACTGACAGAAGAGTTGATTTTACATTTACTCAAATACTATTTTCGATAATTAGTTAGACATTTTTATACTCCTTTATATTATCCACTTGTAGTATTTTAGCTTCATCAATCACAGATATGATATGTTGGTTGACTGTTTTTTACCAAAGTACATACAACATCACTTAATCTTTTGAACATTCAGTGCCACAATTATGTATCTATACCTACAGTGCCAGTTCTATTACCTTAGACATCGTTTTGTGGAAATATTGTCATGTGATAATTTCTGATTTAAAGATAGAGAGAAGGCTGTGTACTCAAATACTGTGATAGTAGATTATGACAAACATGCATAGAATTGGCCCTATAAGAGAGTTATTTAAAATGAATAATACATATATACATACATTCATAAATTCTGATTAATGTGGAATAGCCTGGAAGAAAATTAGTTACTTAGACATCAGAAGACCTTAATTTTACAAACCTAATTATCAGTTTTACAAGTGCAAATAATGTGAAGCAGCAATTATTTCTGCTTTATAATAGGTAATCTAGATATTTAATCAAAAGATTATTCCTAAAGAAATGTAGCATAGTGAATAGAAAGATCTAAACCAACATATGGACAGATTCAGATACTCTACCCATGTAATACTGTAGTGCCTCCAAGAAAAGTAAGGATATGCTTCCCTTTCACTTAAAATTTAAATTTGATGCTTGACTTACTCTGATGAATACAGTGATGGCACTAGAAACTGCAACTTTGTGGTGAATAAATTTCAAAATGCTGTTCATATTTCTATTTTCTGACAGCTATGCCATCTCCATTACAGAAATTTTTCCTTCTTTATTTCTGCCTTCTTAGTTTTGCCTTAAAATGTCTACAAATGAATCAGACAAAAGTTTACACTTCTGTGAGGAGATAACACCTTTCAGATTCACAGGTTGAAGCCCAGCGACCCAGTTGTTCATTTTACCTCAGCCATTCATTGACCAAAATAGATTTGTGGTTAATTGAAGTAAAGCATGTACTCCTTTAACCAAGGTCCTCATTTATGGAAATATTTGTTGCAAAATAATAGGCAATTGACAGAATTGGTGATATTGTCATTATATTGTTCCTAGGACTGAAATTATGAGGGGTTATGTCAGATAAGATAGTCACTGATACTCCAGTCAGTCTTTAAAGTTTGAAAAATTTCAATTCTCTTAGTTCAATATCTGATTCCTTGCAAGTGTTTCATTACAATATTACAGTTTAAAGGAGAATCTTTCAGGTATTTCCAACTTTTTATTTTGTGATTTGGTTTTCTTGTCATCCAGTCCTTTCATTGTGTAAGGATAAAAAAAAGAGAGAAAGAAAAGCAAGGGGGTGGGACCCTCAGCATAATGCTGCTTGTACAAAAGTTCAGGCTTTTCTTCAAAATTCAGGCTCATCATGCGGTTCTACATTGGGACCACCTTCATTCAGCTTAGTGTCCTTTCATTATTTGTAACTGTGACTTAATTCCATAGATATTGCTATACAACCTTGTCTTGACTGTGTCCTTTAGACTGACATTCTCTAATAATTTGAAGTTTCAGTGCATTCATACAGTGAACCAGGCCATAATCCTGGAGCAGTGTCCATCTTGCAAATGGAAGGAAATATTTTGTGTGAAAAAATGTGATGCCAAAAAAAAATAGAAAAAATGTGATGTACTAAAACTGGCTAAAAATCAGTTTGAAATTATTTATATAAATTAGGTCATACATGTTGTAATGTTTGCTGATCTGTACCACGGTAAACATTCAGGTTTTCAAATATAAAACTTCAAATCATAAATAAGCTCCTTTGATATAACTAATTGAAAATAGTTCATTTTTACTTTAACTGATATAGCTCTGGCCCTTCTACTGACATGTTGGTTCATGTATGTTTTGAACATTTGGTGCTAAATTGATTCTGTTTTAGTCAAATTCTGTTTGTTATACTGATAGTTACATTTTCACCACTTAAAGGAAAATATTATACAAAATTATGTTAAATAATTATGTTAAATAATACTTTAATACTTTGGATTACAGTACTTTTCCACAGAATGTGCATGAGTTTTTTGAGAGAAATGCGATGAGAGTTCAATGTAGAAGTTTAATTTTTGATCATCCTAAATATTAACTAATGTATATATGGCTCAATTTAGATAAGCATATATATTACATTCAAAGGAAGGGTCCTTTCTGTTTCTGACTATGTCGCTGATTAGCAAACATCAAACACAAACTTATGAAACGTGACTGGGAGGAACATGTTATAAATAATGAAACATTTCCTAACGGAGATGAATATAAGCAAAACTTGTTACAGAAAAAGATTAATAGTTCAAGAAATTTAGTAGTTAAGAAATATCTGTTTTATCTATTCACAAAAAGATTAATTAAAAATCAGAATATAAAAATAAAAGATATCATTTTTGGATAAACATTGTGAGTTAATACTTATCTATTGTTCCTAAGCCAAATTTAAGTATCTTGAAATCAATTCAAGTGGCAGAAAACCATGAATATGAGCAATATTTATGTATTGCTGTAGACAGAATAACGCTCACCAAATAATACTCATATCTCAATACAGAGGAGCTGTACAAATGTTAGTATCAAAGGCAAAAAAGGATTTTGCAGATGTTGTTAATTAAGGAAATTCAGATGAGAACTTTTATAAAATGAGTAAGATAAAAATAGCCATTATAGATGACAGAGTGAGAAATGAGGGTCCACTTAAAAGGAGATTTGGGAAGGGGAACAGAGGCTGGAGTGCTGGAATTGCTGGAATGACAGCTGGAATATGGGCATATGGCAGCCTCTACCACTTAGTCTAAGCAAGGAAAGGTGATTCTTTCTGACAGCCCTTTCAAGTAGAACACCTATGTCTACACCTTGGTTTTAGCCCTGTCACATTCATCTCTAAACTCTGTCCTTCTAGTTAAATTATGTATTTAAACCAGTAAATGCATGGCAACTTTTCATATCAGTAATTGGAAATTTGCATATGTAAAGGCCATACAAAAACAGTGAACATAGAAACAACTTTGAGAGTTCATTTATCTTGATAGTTAAAACAAGATAAGATTTAATTTAACCAGGTTATTATACAAATTTCTCCATAAAATGTACTTTGATATTTATAGAAGTGGAAATTATAACTCTGATGGTGCTTTGTACATCAATGGAAAAACTGATGCTGTTTAAAACTAGGAGTAAAGGGGACAAAGATCTGACACATTTTAAAAAATTATTTTATAATTTCTGAAGTAGATTTTCTTGTTTTTAGTGGACCTTGTATGCATCTAGATATAGTGAAATATTTAAAAAACTCTATATGTACAAAGAAATACTATGAAGAAAAACTTGTAGGTAGTATAATAAAATGCTGGACAAAACATCTATGTGTACTTTGGGGAGGATAGGGGAGCTCCTAAAATGATATTAAAGCTGGAAGTCCTATTAAAATACAACTCAAAATCATAACCAGTAAAACAAGTGGCTTCTTAAAATCAGTCTCCAAATACGAGGTATACCATGTCTTTCAAATTATAGTGTTTAAAAAAATGTTGCTTTTAAGTAATGAACTTGTATTACAAGAAGACATAGATTGGGAGACCGTGCAACACTGCTTAGACATTTCTATGTGTTTTACAAGTGTTCTAATTACCCTAATAGGCCTTTCCCCTTAATATTTATAATCATTTTTAGACATGAAATATTATTTTCATTTCACAAAGGAAGATATTGATGTTCAACCTCCATAATAGTATGCTTAAACATTCATGCATAATAAATAGTAATGCAATTAAGATTTTAGTATCCATCCACAACGAACGCTGTAATAAAGCCAGTGGACTCAATCTGCTTACTTTAGGGAAAATATACTTAAAACCTATTTTGGAAAGAGTCCATTAACTTGACAAAGAATAAACTTTCTATATCTAAATTCAATACTTTATTTTTAAGAAAAGAGTTTTGAAAAAAGAATATCAGCATCCAGGCATGAAAGCACACAGCTGCAGTACCAGCTGTTGGGAGGCTTAGGCTGCAGCTTACAAATCTGAGCCCAGCCTGGCCAATATAGCAAAATTCCACATTAAAACTTAAATGGCTAAATAAAGGAATGAGTGTAAATGAATTAATAAGGCCTGGTGACACAGTTACTTTATCAGAGAAAAAAATGTACACAAGATATTCTCTAATTAGAATTGACCATTAATTCATTTAATGGTTTATTATTTTCAAAATATAAAGTATTTTTAAAACATAAAAACATAACTAACATTATGTAGCAAAAATCTTTAAATGAAGAAAAGACAAATATTTACATAATTTACTTGTTTGATACAAAATATTAAAATATTATTTGGTTTTACTAAAAAGTATAAAAATTAAAATTTGCTTAAAACTATGTCTTAATTTATTAATGAGTCCATAAAGTAAAATATGTTGTCATTATCTAATATAATGCTCAGTTAATCTAATTCTTAAGTTTTTTCCAATATTTGCAGAAAATCAAAAAATATTAGCCCAAATTCTGCATATCATAGACACATTCAGGTGTGATTGCATAGGAGAATGGACACATACTTGTAGAGCAAGCTTATCTATAAGTATCACAAATGGAGTAGAAGTTGATGATCTTCAAAACCTTCAGAGAAATTTTGGCATCTTTTACTACTTTCATTAGCAATGCTTGCAGCATCACTAAAACATATGGCAATTTGATTGGCATTCTTTTATTTCTGGAAATTCTACTCATTCTCTTTTCTGAGGATTAAGATATAATGCTATCTGCTTTGTTTTAGAGAAAATATGATGAAAAGTTAATGTTATTTTATGACAATGAAAGGAAATAGGATATATTTAAAATTATTTTTATGACTTTATAGCTTCATAGATGGTTTTTTAAGCTTTAAGATCTAATGTTTTACTACACTATAATAACCTATACCAATTTCCATTATTGGAGAAAACATTTCAGCAGCCTTAAGTATAATATATGGAGAAAACTTTATCCAGCATTTATATTATCTTTTTTGCTTAAAAATGCAACTTCATAGATCAAGTTTTCCCTTTTTTTCCACTGGCTAGAAATGAGATTATAGGAAACATTTTGACCACTGTAGTCTTTTCCTAATTTCTTTTCTTTACCATAGTTTGGTGCTATACTAAAGATTTCTAAGAGGATCTTTTAAAAATCACTTAAATTTATCTATTTTTCTTTTGTCCTTTTTGTTTTCTTTTTTCCCTTACTCTATGACTCTTTGCTTTTTATCTTTCTTACTCTTTTTTTCTTTTGTAGATTTTTGTGTGTTGTAAAGCACATTACATTTTGAAGTCAATAGTTATTTTTAAAAGCTTTGATGAATTACATCAGTTTTGTCATAATTTACAGTGTATCTAAGGTTAAGACTTTGTTTTTTCATATGAATAAATCCCACTCTTTTTAGGATGAATAAGAGTAGCTTCATGATTCTTTCTTGTAATTTCCCCTTCTATATTACATTTCAGATTAACCTTTGTTCCAAGTGGTTCCTGGAAGATATTGAACCGATATGAAGGCTGCTATCCCTCAAAGTGTGTGAAGCAAGAAATGCACCCACAAGATTGTCCTGATACCTTAAGACTCTGGAGGGAAATTACATTTTTTGCTGATATTTTTTGCTACTGACTGCTAAAAATGTTGTGGTTCTCTGTAAACGGTCGTGCTTCTCTATTAATAAAATGTCAGCAGAAATTGTTGTTCTTGTAAAATTATTCTTTTATATTCCCAGATTTATGATATTTTAAATCTTTTCATTCAGTCTTAATAAAAGCATACAAACTGAGGAAATGGAAAAATATCTTTTAAGCAAATAATTACTGAAGCCCACTGTGTGCATATGCTTTCTGATATTTATTGAAATGGAAATATTGTGTGTATCCTCCGTTGTTTCATATGTAGATTATCTTTTCTGTAGCTTTCTTTTTTTAAAGCTCTTTGCCCATTTTCACTTAGCTGGTTCTCTGGGCAGTATGCCCATCTTGGATTAGTGTTTGTTTATTACTGTTTTCAGTACCAGGGCAGTGTTTTTAACTGGGAGCCTTAGACAGAATTATAATTAAGTACTAAGGAATACATTTTCTAAACATATAAGTACATTAGGTAACCAAAAATATTTTTCCAATAGCAGTTTGTACAATAATAGGTGTATATATATATATATATATATATATTCATATTCTGTGATTTTTGTAGCTTGGTAACCTTTTCACCAAAACTCCAATTTAAATTGTTTGCTGTCTAAATTGATTACCTTTCTGTTTTTATTTCAAGAACAACCATGTGTTGGTATGTCTTCCTGTTTCACATAGAAAAATAAAAAGCAAAAACATGAACTTTAAGCAATATACACCTTAGCTAAAAAGAAGTGTTAAGACAGTTGAAAGTAAAATTTAAGACTTAAATTATCAGTATGGTTTTCCTCAAGAAAATACATATTCTAAATACTATAGATATTTTTCCAAGAAATACAGTACAATAAGTTAAAACATTACCCACCATTTGCTAAGCACAGACTAAAAAAGATAAGAGAGAAGCAGTATTGGAATTTGAAAACTAGAAAGAACATATGAATATGATACACAAATTATATTTTTACAGCTGAGCATTGTGAAACATACCGATAATTTCAACACTCTGTGTAACTGAGGCAAGAGGATCACAAAATTGAAAACAGCTTTAACAAATCTGTGACTTAATATGTCTCTGTCTTTGAAAAAAATATTTAAACAGGGATAAAGACATAAATCATTTGAAAGTCCTGGGCCCAATCCTTATATTTTATGTTTCTCACCATTAATTCTATATCTGTTTTCTAGAAATGACTAGTTAGTAGTTAAAACAGAAACGTCAACATTTTCAGGAAGTATTATATACAGCTCTAGTAAAGAAAATGTTTGTACTGGCATCTATGCTTCAGATTAAATTTTAATTTCAATTATGAAGAAATTTTCAAAAGCCACAAAATATAAATACATTCATTAGAGATAAATTATTAAAATTAAATTGTGTTAGGAAAAAGTAAATAGTATGTGTAGGATTTTAATAATTACACTGAAGTAAAAAGCGATTCTAGATATTTGGAGTAAAACTACCTTGAATTGAATGAGAAAGGTAAAATGATAAATTATTAACACAAATAATAAAAATAAACACATAAATGAATATTATGCACTTTTTAATTCTTTGCAGATATAATGTGTTTGCTTAATAAGTTAGAAAAATCTTTTGAATATTGAACTTCAGTTCACTAGTAACATTCAGCATACAGAAATGACTGTAGATTCAATGCCTGATTTCTAATTCCAAATATATTATTCAGCCTAGTCTTGACCTGAAAATATGAAGATATTAACATGGGAAAGAATGTTCCTGGAAATGTTTGCTGTCCTAAACTTCCACCCCTAGGAAATGTAAAATTTCTGATTACATAAAATGTAGAGGACAATGTAGAAAACAGCATGCAGCACGATGTAATAGAGAAGATGGATTATAAAGGCTCTTATGAAGAAGTTTTTCCTGGCACAATTTTAGCGGTTCTATATAATAAGCAAGAAAGCCTATCCAATTTTTAGTGCTATTAAAAATGAACATGTCCAATAAGGAACAGATCTGTGTTAGCAGTTTTGAAAAGAGAAGATCTAAATAAATGTTTCTTATGATTATCTTAACATAAATCTACCATAGGAGCACTCACAACCTGCCCCTTTCTTCACTACGGAGTCCCAGGTGTTTTGTCTGTTCCACAATATTTTCTATTTACTTCATTTGCTGAGATTCTTTGTCACTGTAAAAGGTCATCTTAGGGTTGGGCTTTCCTTGACTAAGTCAATAGAAGCTACATTTACATGTGGACTTATATGAAATCTTATCTTTTCTTGCACAAGTCACTCTTGTGGTCAGAGTACTTAGAAATTCTCCACTTTTTAAACATATTTTTCTACATACATTTTATACATATTTTTCTAATGGCAAACTGATATATATATATATATATATATATATATATATATATATATATATAACTACAGAATAAGCTTGATAAATTCTCTTTTTTGTTTAAACTATAATTAACTTTCAGAATTCCCACATGAATGTCCTCACTAGTCAGTTTTGGCCACTCAATAAGAAAGAAAATAAAAAATGAAGAACAGTTTCTTGCCAGACAGGTGCTTATGCCACTGAGCTAAATCCCTGGCTGAATAGTTTCTAATAGAGCATCAAAAACTAGAAATCATCACTTTCCAAAAAAGAGTATCTTTACTGATACAGCTTAATTTTAGGACTTGTATCAAAATTATTTATATTATTCCTTAAAATAAAATACTAAGAGAAATAAAAAGAATATAGAATTTATGTAAGTAAAAATGAAATTTGAAAAAGTTTGACAATATTTATAAATAAAAATTTGTTACATTAAGTGGATGATATACATTGTTACCATGTTATATAATGCTTTCTGTATTACTCAAGGTTTTCCTTGTTTTGAAAACAAAAGGAACATGTCCATTAAATCAAGGAGAAAGTGCTAATTTCTACCACACAAATTGGTATTACTGAGAAGAGGGTGACAACAGGGAGAAACAAACAAATATATGCATTTTTTCAATATATTGCATAAATATTGCATGAATATTTTAATATTAAACTTATTGAGACATCATGAGATTAATACAATTATCTTTCGCTTTTATACAAGAGGTGTTCAATGTGGTTGCCTTTAATTTCCAAATACTTATTAGTAGGTGAACAACAGTTTGTGTATCATTATAATGGAGATAGACCCACTTGCATTTTCAATTTCTTTTCTAAAGACTAGCAGTGTGGTGGGTTTTCTGCAATTCTCCAATATTCTTTAGGGTCCTTCATAGATCAAAATGTAAAATATACAAGTTTTATTTTTTGTGAAGTATGGCTACATTTCTTGGTGAGTTTTATGTGTGTGTGTGCATATATATATATATATGTATGTATATGTATGGTATGTAACTATATATATATATGTAACTATATATATATATATGTAACTATATATGTATATATGCTATGTAACTAAAATTTAAAATTAACATTTAAAATTATGAAAATGTCAATGTAATTAAAATCAAATTTTTTCGAAAGAACATGTTTACATTTTTAAAATTGGCAATATTAAAACACTGAAAATAGTAATAAATAAGCATTTATTTCAATATGAATACAATAGTATTTATCCTGTAGGAATGAAATGATCTCTATTCACCTGATAAAAACTCAGGAGATATTCTCTTGCTACACAAGGACTTAATATTATTAGGAGACTACTCACCTTAAATCATTCTCTCAATTTAAGGATTTCTGAGATAATTCATAAATTCATCCTTCTTTTTAATGAAAACAAGCTGTGTAACATTTATGTGAAAAATATACATAGAATCGATTTAGAAAATATAAACTAAATTATTATTCAAGAACTTTTAAATTTTACAACCATAAATATTATCAAGAAGGACTTCAAACTCAGCAACATGGATAAAGCACTTTCCTAGGTTTTAACGTAACTTGTAGTATTTGTCAGCTTTACACTCTCAGCTTGTTTCTCTTATTAATTTTATTGACTGCTATTTCACCATTGTAGCTACACATTTCTTTGTAGATTTGTATTTTAAAACATGGTCAAGTTTCACTTTTTTAAATCTTGTTTTATTAGTTTAAATTAGAAAAATCTTACTTCTTTTAGATACTTTTATTCTTTATATTTTAAAGATTTTTTATCTACTTCCCATATGTCTGTTTTACATTTATTTTCAGATTTCATGAAGTAATTATAATTTATTTTCTATTTTTCCAAAAATAAGAACATTTAGACAAATAAAATCTGCTCCAGTTCTCTTTTTAGTCATGTTCAATGATAGTTATCTATTTTTTGGTAAATTTAGTATTATTCTTTTTAAATTAGTTACAAATAACCTAAAATAGATTTCTATACATTTCTTCCTATGTCATTTTATTAATTTTTTACCTATTATTAGTTTTTATTTAATATTATATATTTTTATAAAGATTTTTCACAACTATATTACTGAAGTATGATTAACATATTAATGCTGTTCATTTTCCTCATTTCAGCGAATTTTTTTATGTTTGCATATGAAATTCTATACCATCGAGACCACCAAAATGTGTACATCACTACCAATGATTTTTGCCTCTGGGTGAGTTTTTCCATCAACTTTTCTTCTGATTGTCAAAATGAATATATTTGTGTCCAATCTTTAGCTTGCTAGGCCTGCACTGAGTTAAAAAAAATTCTTGGGGCAAATATAAATTATGTAGTATGATAAAAGCATATAAATGAAAAAATTTTCTACATTTTTATTATGTCATTTAAAAAGAATGAAGGATATATAAGATATTTGACTTTGTTTTGGTGAAACCAATGTGTTAATGTTCTCACAGAAGTAGTTTTTTTGTTGTTGCTGTTGTTTTGGGTTTTTTTGTGTTTTTTTTTTTTTTTTTTTTTGGTACAGAGGGTTGAACCCAGGATCTTCATACTGAGCTACATCCCCAGGTCTTTTTAAAATTTAGTTGTTATTTTGAGACAGCACCTTGCTGTTTCCTAAGTGAAGCTGGAATTTGTGATCTTTCTGCTTCAGCCTCCTTCAGTGTTGAGACTGTAGACATGCACCATGATTTTGACTGATGCAATTTATATTTTTCAATGTGCTCTTCAGACATTTTTTAGCTAGTTTAACTCATCTTTGAAAGTATATACTTTCAGAAACAATGATATAACTTAGGCATGACTATTAATTTTATCCCTGAGAAGATTAGCCTTATGTTTTTTACATATCCATGAGGATATCTTTCTTTGAGTGGGATATCTAAGTTCAAGTACTTTTATATTGCACTTGAAAATTTCAAGGGAATATATATCAGCTGCAAATGGACTTGTAAATAAACTAATATATATATTATATATATATTATATATATAACCAGAAACCTTGGAATTTTATTCTCAAATATCTGTATCAGAACAAAAAACAAGACTGCATACTACTTGCTGTTCACAAGACAACATTCAGAAAACATAGAGATACATGAAAGTATTTGTCAAACTAACTTGATCTTGCATAAAATTTCATTTCAAATGATATTATGGCTTAAAGTATAGACTGCCCAGTTAATTTTAACTTTTAAAGATAAATATTAGTTCATTTAAAATGAACATTCTAACTTACCAAAAATGCTCCATCTGTGAGCTAATTGTCATCTTCAATTCCTACATCAGAATTTTCTTTTGATTCCATAAGAATTGATTTCATCCACAAGTCATGAAATTATATTTTATATTTTTAAATATTTTTAATATTTAACTCTGCTTATACACCTTACTTTAGAAACGTAAATTATAAATAGATAATCCTCATTCATGCTCTTAATGAACCACCAATCACCTAGAATTTATGGAATTCATAGATTTAATTATTATTCATATAATGCCATCCAGTTTTAAAGCTGTCCTTTTTCTTAATCTAAAACATTATCATTCATTAAATGTGAGTTTTCCATGGGAAGTGGATCATCATCTATTAATTTAATGAATTTAACTTTTACCAACCATCTCTGTGGAACCAAAAATAGTTCATAATGGTCGATGAATGCTGAATGTTAAAGAATATTCCTTTAAAATGTTTTCATTACTTCCTGCAAATCAAAAAATTTACTTGTGCCTTTCAATGCCAACAAACAATTCATTTCTTCAGTAACATTGTTCTCATTATGAATATTCTAAAAACAGGGCCAATAGAGTTGTAACTATATTAACAATGCTTTTTCTATGTACAAACACAAAACTGAAATTCATATTACATTTACTCTTGAAGTCTTCTGTGATACATTTTCCTATTTCTTCATTTGTGTCTATACAGTTTTATGAAAAAAAGATTGATTTGGGAAAAATTCAGTTTTTATCAGGACAAATCATATCTGTAATCCTTTTTATAGATTTGTTCATGAGCTCACTATCTGGAAAGGTTTTGCTTGTTTTGTAATAATATTTGCTACCACTTACCTAACTATTATAGCAGATCCAGTTGGAGGTTTGATTTAAAAAGATTTGTTGAGAGGATGACCATGTTTTCTCAGTATTTTACCTATTTGAAACATTTCTTACTGTGTGTCAAATTTGGCTAAATAATTTTAAATACAGTATTTTAAAAACTTATTTACTGACATTTTCTCCACAAATTAAGTACATTGACTTTTTCTCAACCAAACAGTCATTGTCCATTTTTTAACTGAAAACTTTTATCTACAATTATTCTTCTGGGGGTCTATTTTGCAGTTAGTTATTGAAAAAACAAAAATAAATAAGCAGATATTTATTTTTCTTGAATTGGTGATGCTAAATAACTATGCCAAGATTTTGAGTAAAAATAAATCTGACCTTACAAAATCACTTTATGAAATAATGCAAGCCTGAGATAATGATTAGTTAAAAAACTGACTTGTCCACTTTATAATTTATAACAATGAATACCTAAGTTTGCATGCATACACATACTGGTGGATACATTTAAATACTATCAGTACTTTTAGTATTTTACTCACTAAGTTGTTCAATCAATTGTAATTCACAGTATGTATGCTTTGTGACATCACTGACCATATATGGCAGTTGTGGGTTGCAAATTTAGCAGTGACCTACATACATCCCTACATTCCTTGCTTTTTGTTGTTGCATACATAGTCCTAGCAGGAACACTGTGCCATTGGGATATGAGAAATATTACTATTTTCACATAATAATCTAAAATTTATGATCTCTGAGAGTGTATTACCATCTACTGTTACATGAAATCTGCAGGTCATAGGTTAGACATGACTTTCTAAATAAAGATGCATTATGTTTTTTTCTAATTACAAAAATATCCATAGCAATAAACCTTGTAATTTGATTTCCATTTATCAAACTGTTTTCTTTCAAACATTTTTGAATTTACCTCTGTCCATACCTTTTGTGTCCCTCCTCAAAATTTATGACTAAAGCAATATCAAGCAATCTCATCCTCAACTGCTCCTCTAATGGCTATATTCTGTTTGTTGAGTGTATTTCTATCATTGTCTCAATTCTCCTTAGACTTACCTTTTGTCAGGATTTCAATAATTTTGCCACCTTTTTTTCCTCTTTTTTAAACATCTTTTCTCCAGTCAATTCATTATAATCTCTTTCCATATACATCAGCTCTCTTGCCTAATTTTTTCTCTAGCAGTTTGTTTTTTGCAAAATCCCAAAACTTGTGCATTACACACCTACACCTCTGTAATCATTTAAGACTAGAGAATAATAGCCCTAGTAACTGCTTTCCTCTTAACTGCACCACATGCTTTTATTTTAACTAAATAAACATGGTTGTAAGTATGGTAACTGAAACCATAAGTGCCTTTTCCTCTTGTTATTCGGCTCCTTTAACTTGTTCTACCTTGCATCTTGAAAAATTTCTCTGTAAACCTGGACAAATGCTGTCTTGGTTATTTTTCTTGTTGCTAAGACAAAGTGCCTGACACTCACATGTTAAATGTGGATAGTTTATTTCAGTGTCTGTCCAGAGTTGACTGATGTAAGGCAAGGTGACACAGTAGAGGTATATCACAGAGGAGAAATAGTTCATGGTGTGTCAGGCAGAAGACAGTGAACAGCAAGCAGACAACAACCACTCAGTATTTTCCTTTGTTTTATCCAGGATTCCAATCTTTTGGGTGTTTGCCACTCACAATTGTGATAACTTTAGACAGTAGACTAATTCAGTTCCACATGCCCTTAGGCCCAATATCACAAACCCTGTGTGGATCTTCTTCTGGAAAGTCCCACTGGTAAGTAAATATGGCTTTGGAAGGACACCTAGATACAAGCCATACAAAATTCAAGTGACTCAGCTATTACTTGTGAACATGATGGAACAATTTCATCATTTGAAATAGTTTACTTCATTCATTACAGTGTCCAAAATCTGCCACTATATTTAGAGATGTTGCTTACTTTCTATATCTCTCTTCATCTCTACCTCAACTAAGAAGGTTTTCCAAACTCCTTTTCCCTCATTTCCTAAATACTGAAAGATATATGGCAATTGTAACTTTATTTTTGTATATCCATATGCATATTTTTATTTTGTATTATATTCATCCAGATGGTTTTATCTTATAGTTGTAGAAACAGAAACATGCAGGTGTGTATGTCAAGATTCATTTCTCACCATTTTTTTTCTCTCCATCATATTCACATTTGAAGTCTCCTTTCTAGATCATTTGTTGATTTACAAGTCATTTCAAAATGTTTGTCCAAGATCAGTTATTGGTTGACATAAGATCTGAAGTTTTATGTGTCACTGGATGTATTTATTTCTTGTGACAGGTAGTCTTTGCTACTTGTGATTTTTAAGATGTTACCTTATCTCTGAATCTTGATGTTATTTCTCTTCATTCCATTAATATTGCAGATGGAAATGTCATAACATCTTTTACTTGGTTGATAATTTTTATTTTTTACCTTAAAGTCTTAACGTTTTACCCTTCACACCTAGAGTTCAAAAATTATAATAAGACTGCATGGATATGCATCTTCTTTACCACAATAGCTTCAAACTTAATGAGCCTTTATAATGAACACATTCTAGAGATCCACACAATTTTCTTATACTGTTTTTGCAATATTTACCTCTCATATAATTATTTCTATCTTTCTGAAAAGTCATTTATTATTATATTAGCTACTTCTACTTCCTTTTCTCCCCCTTCCGCTGACTTAAAGGCATGGCATCAGATAAATTTCTATTAAAAAATTCTAATTTGCAAGTGACAACAAGGAAGGGCCAGCTTAACAGTCATTCCCTGAAGGGAAAAGAGTATGACAATCTGAATGATTTGCCAGCAGCACTAGTGAGTTCTGACATGGCTTCTTTTGTTGATTCTCAGCAGTGGGTGACCATCCCATATTGTCAGATGTTGTGCTTCAGTGAGCACCTACAGTGAGCTGAATGGCTGATGTTCTTAGGTGACTCCAAATAAGTTACACTCAACAGTTCCTCCCTTTCTCTCTGATGTCCCTCTATTTCACCTGTTTCTTTCCAATACATATATGAATAGAATTAAATGGCTACTTGAGCTTGTAGAGCACAGACAGGCACAAAATCTTGTTTCTTCCTAACTGACAGATCTTTAGAAAATTTGTAAATCCAATGCTATAAATGGCTTTATGCAAACAGAATATATTAATAAATCAATACACAACTTAAATGTTAGAATGTGAAAAGTTACTGTTCTCTTAATCAATTTCCCACTGAATGATATGGATATGCTTGACAAGAATGACATAAAAGTACTGCTGAGGGAGCTCATTCACAAGTTTCAGTTCATCAAAGATGCTATATTATGAGGACAGTGTACCAGCTGCTTGCCCATATGTTTTAATGTTTATAAATCAATATTTATATTTTGTAAAATAAATTATATATGCATACATTTTCACATTATTTTCATATCCTCCTTAAAAGAAATAAAAAGAATGCTCAGCCATTAAAAGATGCCTAATAATTTTAAATTTTCAAATGGAAAAAGAGTACCTTTTAGATAAACATGACTGAAAAATTCAAGACTATAAAATGACCTGGTTTGTATTTCATTTGATGAAATATTTAAGACACAAACTTAAGAAATATTTGGCTTATGATTTTAGAGTATACACTCAAAATTATTTTTTATATTTTTATTTGTAAGCAAAGAATATGATAACTTTATACTTCACATTATGAAATACTATCAAAATGATTTTAATAAAATTTTTCACTTAATGTGGAAAATATTTATTATGAAAGATAATAGATCAAGTAGAAAATTAATTGATTTATAGACTAGAAGTGTCCACAACTAAAGATAAGCATACTTTTCTTCCAGACAATGTTTGTGCTATAATACTATATATATAACTATTTTTGAAACAATGTGGCAAAATTTGCAGTGGGAAAATTTATTATCCTTAATTATTGGCAGGTTAACATTTAAAGGTATATGATTTTGATAATTGCAAAAATTATCTAAGTTTTGATTTATTTTATAATTAAGCTGATCAATTGGAGAAGCTAAAATATTTGTAATAAGATTTAGCTCTCTATTAGTATCTCATTTTATATCACTGTAATGACTATTATTTTGATTTAGATTTGAACTTGCCGTGAAATCATCTTCATTAATAATCATTTCATATTAGGCTAACATATTTCATGTATTGTACTTGAACAGAAAGAAAGGTTGTTAATATGTACAAAATTTTGCAAAAGTCCGACTATTTTATCACTGAGAGGTTTCGTTGTTTAATGTCAGCTGAAAATTGATGACTTCAAGAATCCACCTGATTTGATCAAATGCACAATTTAATATTTTTGACATAATTTTCACTGTCACATACATACCTTTTCTTTCAATATCAGCACTGCACGGATCACACATCTTTGCTCAAAACAAATACATGTGTTGGGGAAAACTTGTACTAAAATGAGACAGATATTTTCTTTTATCTGGTGAGATTAAAGAAGTTCAACATTTAAGTTGAGTAAATTTTATTTTAAATCCAAATTAATTTAATTTAGTGAAATATTGTATTTTGCTAGAAAATACATTATTGTCTTTCTCAGGTCTTTATACTGCAGCATTTATATAAAACATAACAAATCTGAAGATAATCAGATATTATCCATATTGTATTATTCATTTTTAGGAATTCTTTATCATAATTTTATCAAAAAAATCTTAATAATAATTTGAAATATGTAAAATATCAAGTGAGATATTTTAGAGGAATCTTGAGATTTCATAAAATCTACTTTAATATCTGATATGTGTTATGTACATTTCTCTTTGAAACTCTTATATCCCATTTTAGTTGTGCATCTGGTTGAGTATGTGAGAATTTTTAAAGGTTTATAGGGAAATTCTCCTTTTCAGTATTTTTCAAGAACTTTCATATTTGGCAGCTTCTGTTTTTCACCCCAGAGAAATATATAAAATTCTTATTTGAGAAAGACTTAACTTTGTTTCAAAGCACTACTTTTGTATAACATTTCAAAAAGTCACTTGGAAAGCTTGTAAAATCACACATTCCTTTTTTAGTCCCCTGGAGCCTGTAATTCTGTAAGTCTGCAGTGGACCTGAGAATCTACATTTCTAAAAAATCCAAGGTAAAGCTGTTGCTACTTCCACAAGAACACATCGCAGGTACATTTATAAGTGGTATCATATGAAATTATGTTGCCTCAAATAAGCCTAGATTTGATATTCATACAAAACTCTTTCTATTTTGCATGACATTTTGATGTTGATACTTTTTATAAAGTCTGCTTTTATTTGTTTTTTCTTACAAAAGTTGTAGACCGGTGCTTAGAGTTCTGTAAGCTTTTAAGAGCTAAATCTTTGCTCAATATTCATCAGTATTTTTTGTTCAAGTTAGCAATTAGTTTTCTCCAGAGAGAACTGTTCATATTCCAGCAGAAACCATTACCTCCCACACATGATCTTTTACACTTAATATATATCAGAGGACCTTCACCCTCCAGATCCCTTTTGCACATTGTATAAAAACATACAAATGTGT
Organism: Hydrochoerus hydrochaeris; assembly: GCA_004027455.1. Classification (NCBI taxonomy): domain Eukaryota; kingdom Metazoa; phylum Chordata; class Mammalia; order Rodentia; family Hydrochaeridae; genus Hydrochoerus; species Hydrochoerus hydrochaeris. The sequence continues at coordinate 35,225 of PVLA01012140.1, forward strand.
TTTATTAGCATACTATTTTCAATACCTTTGTGTAATGATGGTAATAAAAAAATTCTGAATCTGACTACTTGAATTCAAATCTCATCTCTACTAATAAATTCAGTGACCTTGGGAATTTAATTTTTAGAACTTATTTTACATTTACTCTGAGTAAATCCAGTGCATATTTAAAATCCAGTGCATATTTCATAATAAATGGTTTGCGCAATATACCATACAGACTTACTTTAGACATATCTTGGGTTCAGTTCCAGATTGTTTCAATAAAATCAAAGTTGCAATAAAATAGCTTACAGTACATTTTTTTTATTTTGCTAGTACATAACAATGCTACATTATACTGTACTACAGCGTATCATTTGTGTAATTGCATTATATCTAAAAACAAATTGCATGCTTTGATTAAAAATTTCTGTTTTTAAAACATGCTCAGAATAACCACATTCTTAATTGAGTCATAATTTTTTGATGAAGAAATATCTTTCCTCAATATTGATAGCTTTGCTGATTGATAAGCATGGTGTTTGCTCAAGGTCGAGATGGCTGTAATTTCTGAAAATAATAAAAAAATAAATATCACATTGTTTGACTCCATCTTCTCATGAAAGATTTCCTTGTAGCCTAATATGTTGTTTTCTGGCATTTTACCTGTGTTAGAACCTGTTTGGAAGCTAAATTTTATCCTCTCAAATCTGTTGTAGACTCATTCAGTTTAAGTAATCCTTTAAATATTTTGTTGTCATCTCAACAATGTCCACAGTATGCTCACAAGAATAGATTTCACCTCAAAAAAGCTTTTTATGTGCTCATTCATATAATTAATTTTTGGCTATTAAGTCTTTATCATAAGATTAGTTTAGCAATTAAGTCACACCTTCATATTCAACTAGTAATTAAAATTTTCTATTTCCACTACATCTACAGTGATTTCTCCCTTGATCTTGAAACTACCAGAATCAATACCAAAGGTTATAATCAACCTCTTCTAAATTGATGTGAATGTGACAATGAGGCCTTATTCTATGACTCATGGATGGTATGTAAAATGGATGGCATGTAAATGCTCTTTCCACAAAGTTCTCAGTTTACTCTTCCAAGATACAGAGTATTATCATTGGTAATGGCAGGTGTGGCCTGATGAAATGGGTTTCTGTAATGTTAAAAACTGCTGGTTAAAATTCCAATTTGACCATTGGCTTCAGATTGGATGCCATGAAAAATATTCCATTAATTTCACTGTTCTTCTCCTTTATACTATGTCTCTGAAGGTGTCTTCAAATATTCAGTCAATCATGTTGCAAGCAAATATGCTATAAAACAGACTTTGTAATGTCATATATAGAGGACAGATTAACATTAGTATGGTCTTTGAGGGTCCCAGACTTTCAGAATGGTAAATGAAGATTGGTTTCAACCTAAAGTCACTGTCACTAAAGTCACAATTAAAGTTTCTTTAATCCCTAAAAAAAAATAAAATAAGCTATTTTCTTGAGCCTTGGAGCTAGACATTGGATGTTTCTTTCTCAAAGACCTAGATAGCATCTTTTTCCAATAGGAGCCTGTTTCATCTGTTTTGAAAACTTGCTGATTACTTTATCCACCATAATTTTCTGAGCTAGATCTTTTGAACAACTTAATATAGCTTCTTCAGTACCACTTTGCTTCACTTTATACTTTATCTTGTAGTGGTAACTGCTTCTTTTAAACTTCACAAAATAAATTCTACAAGTTTGGGACTTTGTTCTCCAGTTTCCTTATCTGCCTTTAATTTAAAAGGATTAAAAAGAGTTAGAGCTTTTCTATGGATTAGGCTTATAAATTTTAAACGTATGTTGAACTATTCTGATTTCTCTTCTTGGTTTTTCATTTTATTTGTTGTTTTTTGTGTGTTTGTTTGTTTTTTGGGGGGATCTTTTTGTTCTGATTTTCCCTTGTAAAGGAAATTGAAAGAGTAGATAATAACAAAAATATAAAATAGATATTGAGAAATTGTAAGAAATTATTCAAAAGGAAATAAGAACTAGAGTGGGAAAGAGAGAGGAAGGATGGGAAAAGGAAAATAATGATAAAAAAAGATGAAATGAAAACAAAGGGTTGTAAATGGGAACGAGAAGAGGGATTGAAAGGAGAAGAGGGAATTGAGGGGAAAAAAGAGAAATCAAAATATATCATGTACACATTGAAAATCCCTATGATGAATAAGATTGTCATATATATATAAAATGTACTAATAAGTGTAATTTTTAAGATGTATGATGTGGCTGGTATTATGTACTGTATCAATCACTAAAGCTTTTCCCATATCAGAATAAGTTTATTTCCGTGTCTTATTCACAGGTTCACAGGACTAACCACTTACATTTCTGTCAAGAATTTTGACTTGCTTTCACAGCCTGGCTAAATGTTTGCCACAAACATCCTGATTTTATACTATTGAGGCTTTCAATAAGAGTAATCCACTAAGTTTAAGCATTTCTAGAATTTGAGGAAAAGTGAGAAATATTTACATTTCTGTTTATCTAAACACATGAACTATTCTAAGATAACTGATTCTTCTAACTTTAATATCCCTTTGTCTAGGGAAATGGGAAAGTTCAAAGAGAAAGAGACAGAACTGTGAACTATGAACCAGATTTATAGTAGAAAAAGGAGAACAAATCTATGATTTGTTAAATTGAATTTGTTCTCTTAAATGGGCATGGTTCATGGCTTCCCTAAAAATATTAAGCTCTCCTCAGTGATCTCTGAGCACACCTCATCATTTTGGATTTAACAATGATGAAAAAGTTTGAAATACTGTGAGAATTATCAAATTATGACACAGAGATATAACATGAGAGAGTCTTGGTGGATAAAAGAATAGTGAACTTTGCTTAATACAATATTACAAATTTTAATTTATAGAAAGTGCAATCTTTTAAGCCACAATAAGGAAAAGCACAAGAAATCAGGGATGCAGTATATCATGTTATTTGAATTCCATTATCATTATTGTTAGCTATATTTTACTATTTTGAACATCTCCACAAAGAGATTGTTTACCTTTTAAGAATTCTTCATTCTACATAACATATTTGGATTGCAACACATGCTAAGTAAAAGAAAGTTGGAAATGACAAATTCATATATTCCATCTAAGAGTTGCATTGATTTTCTGAACAGTGAGACAAAGAAGATAGCTCTGGTCCCCTCTGGATTATCTTTAATGACAATTATTGATCACTTTTAGAGAAAGGTGAAACATGTGTAATCATAATTTGGGAGAGGGAGAGATCTCTGTGTCTTAAACTCCACATTAACCACATATCTTTACTCTGAAACTTGTAAATGCTCTGCTTATTTATTTATTTATTTATTTGGTACTGACAACTGAACCCAGGACCTCACACTTGCCCGGCAGGTATTGCATTGCTGAGCTATACACCCCATCCCATACGAATGTTTTAGTTCTCTTAAAAACAACTGTAATTATCCCTTTAATAAGAAAATTCATGGTATTTTCTTCACTTCACATGATGTCTTAAATTGTATGGAAGAAGAATTTTAAAGTCATTTACAAATATAATTCATCCAAGGAACATACTGAAATGCAGAAATTGATTAATACAATTCTAATAAATTGTGTATTTAACAAATTCAAATTTGAGAACATAAGACTTAAGTAGCACATATATACTAGGTATTCAATACTTCACAGATTTCACTTCAAATATTGTGACCTAAAATGATTGTATCTATAAAGATCAGCCCTTCTTTTGACTGTCAAAAGCTTAATATACATTATAAACTCTTTGACTGAAACATATCAATTGAATAATTTTAAGAATCAATTTTGTAGTCATCCTAGTTAAAAGATTGGAGATACTATTGTGTTCTGTCTCTATCAAATAGAGCATCTCAAACAGTATTCATAGAAAGGAAGCTTCTATGACTTGAATTCTAAGTCAAAACCTCCCCAGAGGAAAAGTACTTGTATGTGAAAATGATTTATGAAAGACAGAAGTTTAGTGAAAAATTTAGTGTAATTACATGGTTATTTCATAGCTGCAAATGAAAGACAAAATATTCTTCATTTGGTTTGAGATAATTTGAACAGAAAACACTTTAGATAGTATTAAATATAGAAAGAGATCAGACAAAATATAAATTATTCAAGGTCATATGGAAGTCTTCCTGAAAAGCAACAATGTCCCAATTATAGGCAGCCATGTTATATCAAAATTCAGTCCCATTTTAATTGGATTAATGTTCTAATGGAACTATTTTTTTCCTATCCACTTTAAAAAAGCATACATTCTCAGAATTTGTAATGGAGAGATACTATCAGGTGTCCTTTGTAACAATGTTATTTATTTTTCTTTGAGTCTGTTTTTCTTTAATATGTGGTTATCAGAGACATGTTAATTGTAACTTCACTTTGGTCCACATGGTAAATATTAGATGTTTTTGTGTACACAATGCCATGGTCTACAAGGCAATTTTATTTGCTCAGTTGATAACAATCACTCTGCATGCTGTCTTTCATATCCTCCACAAGGAGCATAACAATATAATTTGCTAAAGGACCAGATAACACTTCTCTGAATTTGATAATCCTAATAAAAATGAGAAAAATATCAATTTCCAAACCAGCATTCATATTCAATAAAAATTTTCATAGCTATAAGAATATGCATGGCAATGAAGAAGATAAATTCAATCATAGCAAAAGTATATATTTGTAAAAAAAATCTTCTGAAGCATTCTTTTATGCCCTCAGGAACTTATCTTTGGAAAATTCTCATACAAATGAAAAATTGGTGAAAATAGTAAAGATACAAATAAAAATATTGTTAATCCTTTTTAACTTGTAAAACAGTAACTGCTTTTAAAACCCTTGTTATATATAACTGTTATAGATATTTATTTAATAGATAATGTTGACTCAGATATTTGACATTTATTGGTAGCTGTGACATTTTCTTTAAAACACTGTTACTTATGTTAAAGTGTTTCAGTTTTTAATGTTAGTCTGTATTTATTTCACACAACATAGCAGCTCTAGGTTGTATTTATCCACTTGTCTCTAGAGCTTTGAAGAAATCCAAATCTACCTTATGTTTCAGAAAGCTTAGTATATCTTTGTTGTGAATTATTAAGAAAGAAACAAGCAGTATGGAATAATGTAAAGTCTGATTAACATAATTGATGCTCTGACTCTGGCTTCTAGGTAATGTATAGATGGTAAGCTAGCAGAAGTAAAAAAAAAAATTAAAAAGGTATTTGTCTCTAATTCCTGTTATTGTAAGTGGATAGAATATTGGCTTTTGCAATTCAATAAATACAGAAAAAGCATGCTTTTCTAAGTAGACATAGTGTTAAAAAGATTACTACAGACTGTATTATTAGATTGACATGTTTAAATATTAGTCACTTTTCTTGTAGGTGTTACAAAATACCAGACATTGCAAATTAAAAGAGAAAAGGTTTATTTTGTCTCATGTTTTCAAAGAATTCAGTACATAGTTGATTTGTTCTAAGGCCAAAAAAGCATGATGGGAGACCCTGCTACAAGAAAACTCTCAACACATGGTGACTGGCATAAGAGAAGGAAGAGCTGGCATAAGAGATCATGCTTGCAAAATCATAGAATCAGTGGTCTGTTTCTTCCAACCAGGCCCACCTCCTGACAGCACACTCATTCATGTAATCACCAAAGGAATAATCCATGCTTGGGTATAACTTCCAATCCCACATGAGACTCTCGAGGGACATTTAAGATCTCAACACAAAATAGGAAATCTACAGTTACTCCACACTGTCATTTAAAACACATAAGACCTCTTTTATTTTTTGTTTTGGTGGCAGAGAATTGTTCAAAGATTAGTAGCACATTGTAAAAGAAAACAAATGTCATCATTGAGAGAATTTTTTGATGAGACTATCATGGATTGCCTGGTTTCAGAAGGTGTTTAGATGAATGAGTCCACTAAATTTTCCTTAAAAGTTTCATGAAAAAGTTTGATGTTTTCCTAAGAAAGTTTGAACTGGTCATCATTAGATTAGCTTTTACAGTTATGCGTACCCAAGCAATTTTTTTAAAAAAATCAATTAATCTAGGGAAGAATCTTCCACTGATTAAACCTGAGTTTGATGTCTATGTATATAATCAGAAAAAAAATTTACCAATTTATACAATATGTTACAATTTATAAAAAGCATTTATGAAGACAAAATCATGGCCAATAAGAATAAGAAGGCACCTCAGAGTATGAGATGTACTAAAACACAACATATAAGTACTTAATATAATTTTTATCAATAAATAATTGACAACTTACCCCTTGATACAGGAATAAGGCAATTATAATGGCCCAAATCACTTATAGTTAGTATGGCTTTATTTTTTGTTACTGGGGATTGAACTCGCAACCTCACACTTGCCAGGCAGGTGCTTAAGCCACTGAGCTAAATTCCTAGCCCCAGTATGGCTTTTTAATTATAACCCACATATATATTCAATTAAATTCATATCAAATGCTCAGGAATAGTTTTAAATACTGTAAATACTTGTATACAAGTATAAATATCCTAAATTCTATATAATCTTTATAGATGATCTAACATCATTACTCTTCAAAACCTTTGCTGAGACTGAAAAGAAGCCTTATTCCCAGTCATTCCTGGAAGAAAGCATTGATCTGGTTGCCAAACCAGAAAAAGACTCAAACAAAAAGAGAATTATACATGCATCTCCTTAATGAACACATATACAAAAATTCTCAAAAAGATGCTAACACAGAATGTAGTAAATCATCAAAAAGATTATATATATCATGAACAAGTAGGCCTCATCCCAGAGATATAGTGATGGTTCAACATATGCAAATTAGTAAATGTAATATATCACATAAATAGAAGCAAGAACAAAAATAACATGACCAACTCAAAAGATGCAGAAAATGAATTTTTAAAAATTCAACATAATTTCATGATAAAAAACCCTCAAGAAAATAGTTGTGGATAAATGCCACATGTGACAAGCCAATACCCCTACCATATTAATTGGAACAAAGATTAAAGCTTTTGCTCTAAAATCACAAACAAGACAATGGTGCCCACTACTACCACTTGACTTAAAAAAAAAAAACCCTCCAAACATTAGCTAGACCAATCAGGCAAAGAGAAAAAAAATAAAAAGGATATGCTTATGGAAAGAAGTTAATTATCATTATTTACAGAGGACACATTCCTTTGCATGGAAGAGCCCAAAACTCCACCAAAAGATTCCTATAATTAACAAACAAATTCAGCAGCATAGCAGCAATACTTAAAACTCAAAAATCCCTAGTATTCTTGTGGATACTAGGACAAACTCACTAAAAAAAAAATTGGCATAATAATGCCTTTCACAATAACATCAAGTAAAACAGAATACCACAGAAGTGAAAAACTCTGCAATGGAAACTACCGTTCTCTGAAGAAAAGAGACCAAAGAGAGTATAAAAAAATTAAGAAGATAACCCTTGTTCCTGGAAGGCAATACCAAGATAGTAAAAATAGCTATACTTCCAAAACTGTTATACAAATTTAATGCAATCCCATTCAAAATACCAATAGAATTTCTCATAGAACTAGAAAAACATCCTAAAATTTCTATTGAACCAAAGGAGACATAGAATAGCTAGAGCAATTCTGGGCAAGAAGCATAAAGTAGGAGGCGTTAATCACTGCCCTAATGTTATACTACAAAGCTATTGGGATAAAAACAGCATTTTATTGGGAAAAAAAAGACTCGAGGACTAGAATAGTAGATGAAGAAACAACTAGGCACATTTGACTACTTTATCATCTTAGAGACCAAATATCTCACCAAAGTAAAGATAGTCTCTTCAACAAATGGTGATTAGAAAACGGTCTTCTGCACGCTGATGACTGAACCTACATCTGTATCTTTCACCATTCACAAAACTAAAATCTAAGTGAATCAAAGGCCTAAACATTAAATCATACACAATCTTCTGGAAGATAAAATAAATAAAAGTCTTGAAGACATACGCATAGCCAAAGACTTTCTTGAAAGAATCCCAATTGTAGAAGAAATAATACCAAAAATCAAGGAATGAGATCACATCAAATTAGAAGGCTTCTGCAGAGCAAAAGAAAAAAAACAATATATTGAAGAAACAACATGCAAAATGACAAATGATTTTACCACGTATTCTTTAGACAATGGAGTAACATCTAGATTATATTAACTCAAAAATTTAGAACCCTCAAAAAATAAGACTCAATAAAAAATTGGTACTTGAAATTCATACACACTTCTCAGATGAAGAAGTACAAATGGCTAATAAGTAGATGAAAACATTTTCAACATTACTGGCCTTTATAGAAATACACATAAAAACAACAGAGAGCTCTACCTCATTCTAGGATACTCTGTATTAAAGAAATCAAATAATAATAAATACTAGACAGGCTTTAGAAAAAAGGAGACATTCTTTATTGTTGGTGAGAATGTGAACCAATATAATCATTATGGAAATCAGTATGTGTTTGCCTCAATATCCTGAATCCATTTGGCCCAGCCAGTCTCCTTCTAAAAGTGTCTTTTGAGAAGAATCGAAGGCATCATATTTCAGTGATACATGAATAACCTGTATAGAAACAGAACTGTTACATTTCATGAAACAAGAAATGTATAAAAAATCCCTGTAGTATTTATATGCAATAGAGTACTAGTCTACTATAAGGATAAATGAGTAATATGTAGGGAAATTGATCCACCTTGATATTATCATGTTAAGTGAAGTAAGTCAAACACACAATCATAAATATTTCATAGTTTCTTTTACATGAGATACTAATATGTAAATAAATTGCAAAGAAAAAATACACAATAGGAATGAGTGAGTTGGAATGTGAACATCATGTACTACAAACATATACTACAAATATATATATATATATATATATATATATATATATATATATATATTTGTTTTTTGTTTTGAATTAAGTTTAGTGATATATTTTAGATATAAAAATGATCACATTATCATGGTAAATTTCTACCTGTATGTGATATATCTTAATTCCTTTTTTTAAATATAACCCTCCCCTCCTTTCAACCCATCTTCTCCTCCTTATTCACAAAGCTTTATTTCCATTTTATCTGGTTTTTCTCATTTTTTTCTTTTTTTTCCTTCCTTTTCCTCTGTCCTTTCATTTCCCTTTCCTTATAAAAAATTCTTATTAAATATTTTGTGCTGAAAAAAAATTTTTTAGAATGTGGTGATAAGGATGACACACATACTATTCTATACATACTTATTTTTCATTTTAGCAAGCCAGATTTCCCTGCTGGGTTGAAACAAGGTTTTAAGAAAGAAAAATTAAGATAATCTACAGATAAAATTTCTAAGTAAATTATATTTTTGTAGAGTAACTTTGTTTTTTTATAGAATAATGAGGAAATTTAATGTTTATTTCAAAAAAAATTAAAAATTACATGTAATGTTTTAAAGAAAGAAACAATTGAACAACTAACTTTCCTGATTTAATACATTTAAGTTGTTTTTGTATAAAATTGCATCTCAGGTAATGCTTGCAATTCCATTATCTTCATTGATTAGGACTTCTCATGGCATATAAAATATAATAGCAAAAGAAGACATTAATAATAGTCTGACCACACTATAATTTGGTGAATAGTCAATCTGAAAACTGTAAATACCAAATCTTCATAAATGTATTATGATAAAATAGCATATATCTTTTGATTACCATGATACTTGCAACATATTGTGACTAATATATATTTATTAACTTTATAGTGTGGGATAAATTAACCTCTAGCATCAGCTGACTTTGGCTAAGAAAAGCCAGGATGCATGCCTTTAATGCTTAACATTTACACTTTATAAACTCTACAGGAATCTAAAACAATCTTTCAGAACCCTGCTGTACACTTGGATCAGTCTGTATATACATTGAAGGAAATCTTGCTCCTTTTCAACACATGATATTAATCAAACAGTAGGGTTCTGTAGCACCTCCACCCTTTTCTTGTTTATCACTGTTGATTTTCACCCTGACCCAATTCCTAGTGTGGAAAAGGTCAAAGCCTTGCCAAAATTTCATCCTGAAGATAATTTGTGAGTCTTCCATGTTTTATAATTTCAGTATAAAGACTATTTTCTGAAATGTATTATAATGCTTCCAAGTTAATGTCTATTATATAGGTGATGTGTCATTACTGGAGCATTCTTCCTTATAAACCACACAAAGAGTCTTCTCTTGCTAGGCTTCTCCAATTAATTTTTAGAAGACTAAAGTACAACACCAATCAACCATTCCATCCTCATTGAATTGAATCTTGTTATACAGTTCTAAAATAAAATTCAGCTCTAGATTGATTTTAAAATAAATTTATTCAGAAGAAATAATTTTTATAGATCTCTTGAGCAAAATATACTCTTATCCATATCCCTCTGTGTGTGTGTGTGTGTGTGTGTGTGCATGCACATGTGTGCTTGTTTTCACCAGAAATCCTTACCCACGTATGGTAAAATGTTATTCAGCTCATTATTTTCAATATTCTTTGTGTTCATCAAGAATGCAAATGATAATGGCAAAATTTTTGCCTCATTCTTAATTATTCACATTAAGAAACTGATACATATGTTAAGAAAATCAGCAAAATCTTTTCTCAGTACTTTTAAAAATCTGTGTGTGATCATTTTGTTAAAAATTTTCATTTGTTCCCTGGATGACAGTGAGATATAACATACTGTTATTTTAAATATTAATTCCTGTGATACAATTCGATGTCACTTTAAGGTGGATGGTACCTGTAGAGAACAACTCAGCTAGAATTGAGTAAAATTTAAAACAAATGTCATTATTCATGATAATACTAAAAAAATGCACCTTTAATATATAATATAGAATGCATTGACATCACTGTATAAGAGAATGAATCTACAAATAAAAGCAACAAATAAATGAAATTTCTGGAGAAAAGATAATTTTTAAAAAGATTAAATTTTTAGAAATATGAGTTATACATATCCTTGCAAAATTTAAACAAAATTGAACAAAGTCAGAGATACATGCAGTGATCACAAAATAAATATGCCATTCCAATGTAAACTATAAAATAGACAAGAGATTCATGACAGAATTACTTGAATGTTTGACAACAAACAGCGCAGTGTTGATTTAAGTAAAAGAAAAGAAAGATGATACGCTGTATAACTGATCCTATTTTCTTTCTGGGAGTGCTCTCAAGACCACTTTGAAAAGGATCAGCATAGGCAGAGGACTTCATTCTTGCAGATGAGCAAAACAGTATTCAGAAGGCAAATGGAGCCAGATATTGTTCTTATCAAACAAAAAAGAACAAAAGGTCCAAGACACAAACAAAAACAAGACAAACTTTCAAAACACAAATAAGAATTGATACACAAATTCCTTTCAGCGGTCACGTGGTCCCACAGGTGGTCTTTATAGGCCAGTATGTCGTACAAAACAAAACAAAATCAGCAATATTCTTGATATGTGAGATAATATTGCAACAGAATCATATTTACACATATTTTTTATTGCAGGAATGGGTAGACAGGTCTAATATTTGAAGAAACAGTGTCGAAAATTGTCTAAATAAATGAAAAATTGTCAATATATAAGTCCAAAAAATTTAATTAATCTCAAGAGAAATATGTTTCTGTCCTCTGTCTTCTGTTTCTCTGTTCCTGTTTCTGTTTCTCCATTTTTCTGTTCCTGTTTCTCTCTCTCTCTCTCTCTCTCTCTCTCTCTCTCTCTCTCTC